>VOQK01003566.1:1594-14202 GCA_015052645.1 Benitochromis conjunctus | reverse complement strand
TATTTATATCAGTCGTTGAACTTGTTTATACTGACTAATAATAAAGACTCCCTTTTCATAAATTATATTTTTAAAAAAAGGATTTCAAACTCCAAAAACATTTGCTCAAATTTCTGCTCTAAAAGTGGTTTATAATGACAAAGCAGAATTTTCCTATCACTAACTTATGAATAAAACACATTTATCAGTGATTTATGATTACAGAAATGCTGCGTGCATATTTAGTACAGTGTGGCGAGTATGTCACATTCATGTCTCCGGTGAACAATGAGCCACTGCCTGAGATTATTAAAAAGACAGCTTTGGATTTTACAGGCTGTGAAAGCATTCTCTGATTTAATTTCCCAGACACTTGTTGCACAAATTAAAAGTTACTCTGTACTCGAGCATATCGGTGAATATGATGAATGTCTTTAGAAAGTAGAAAAGATTTGTTTGTCATTTGCAGTCTAAGGGCAGTCCAAAACACAAATTCATACAACCAATACATACTACACCGATCAGGCATAACATTATGACCACCTGCCTAACATTGTGTTGGTCCCGCTTTTGCTTCCAAAACTCGTCAAGGCATGGACTCTACTAGACCTCTGAACGTGTGCTGTGGTATCTGGCTCCAAGATGTTAGCAACACATCCTTTAAGTCCGGTACATTGTGATATGGGACCTCCATGGATCAGACTTGTTTTTCCAGCACATCACACAGACGCTCGACTGGACTGAGATCTGGGGAACTTGGAGGCCAAGTCAACACCTTAACCTCATTCCTGAACCAGTTTTTGTTTATGGGAGGGCGTATTATCCTGCTGAAAGAAGCCACAGCCACCAGCTGTTTCTATGAACGAGTGTATATAGTCTGCAACAGTGCTCAGGTAGTTGGTACACGTCAAAGTAACATCCGCATGATTGCAGAACCCAAAGTTTCTCAACAGAACCTTGCCCAAGCAACACACTGCCTCAGCCAACTCGCCCTTCCTCCAATAGTGGATCCTGGTGCCAGGTGTTCCCCAGGTAAGTGACGCAGATGCACCCTGCCATTGTTCTTCCATTGCACTGTGGTCCACTACTGAGTTTCATTTACAGCGGTGGACAGGGGTAAGCTTGGACACCTCACTGGTCAGCAGCTATGCAGCCCCATATACAACGAATTGCAGTTCACTGTGTATTCTGACATCTTTCTATCAAAGCCAGTGTGACATTTTTTCAGCAATTTGAACTTGTCTGTTGGATCGGACCACAAGTGCCAGCCTTGACTCCACATGTGCATCAATAAGCCTTACTGGCTGGTTCATCACTTTACCTTCCTTGGACCACTCTTGATAGATACTGATCACTGCAGACCATAAACACCCCACAAAAGCTGCAGTTTGGGAGATGCTCATACCCAGTCATCTAGCCATCACAATTTGCTCCTTGTCAAATTTGCTCAAATCACTTACACTTTCCCATTTTTCTCACTTCTAACACATCAACTCTCAGTGTTATTCACTTCACCTGTCAGTGGTGACGGCGTTATGCCTGATTGGTGTATATCTGCTTATTGTTTTGTCTTGGCATCTGTCTACAACTTAATTCTGTTGACCTGCCATACAGTTGAGCCTTTTCAAATTTTGTAGCCAAAGAAAGTTATCTAAGATTATTGTGCTTAGTCAAAGAAATAAAAGCAACCACCCACCTGATTCTGAAGATGCACAATGCAATTGAAAATATGGTCTCGGATCTCATTCTCAGTGCTCTTCTGTGGAAAGCATGTAATTGCCCACATTAAGTATACTAAACAGTCCTGTAGCGTCAAACGTGCACAAGCACGTAGTGAAGGATGTGAAAAGTGGAGGATTTTAGTATGGTCCACATTTCCAACTTACCTGAGAGAAGGCATTCTTAGCCAAGATGATGAGACTGTGATCGCTCGGAAAACAAACCCTGAGTCCCACAGGGGTCAGCCTCTTCATTAAAGCCACGATGAGAGAGGTGTTGGTGGAATAACAACCCCTCTTCCTCCTCATCTTCCTCTTCTCATGGTCATGCTGAGTATTGGGTATCATATGAAAATGTGACTTATTTATTTTTTTACACTTACTGACAGATGCAATGCTTCTGTGATTTCTACATATATGTTGTAAAGAGATGCACATGAGCACACGTGTAATCATGAGGTCAAAATGTAGATATGGCTAACCTTGATTGTTTTGTCATTATTGGACAAGAAAGACAAGTTGTTGATTTCATTTTGGACAACATAATTCTGTTCCTCCCATTTGAAATTCTATTGCAGAGAACATAAGTGAAGACACGTGACAGTTAATGGACAAAATATTCACTTAGACGGCATTGGCCTGAGAAAAACAAATAAAAAACACTGTGTATCATTCTCACATGGGATTTGGCCCAGAATATAAAGACCTCTGCCACCATGCTGAACAGCTGCTCAGCCTCAGGGTTCAGGTTTTTCAGCCACCTGGCTCTGAGATAAAATGGAAAAAAACACATTCACAACACAGAATTTGTAAAGCAAAGGCATATGCCTGAAATAATAATTAACATAACCTCTCAAAACAATCTTCTCAGTTATTTTGCAGTTAAAAAGCTACGATTGGCTGTTGAATTTTTAAAAACATTTGTTCTTTACCGTCTCTACAAAATAACAATGTGGTTCAAAAGGGAACTTCAGGGGCCATGAAATAATTAAAGTGGGGGTCAAGTCAATACAAAAAAACAAAACAAATAAGTTTCACCTTTCATGGAGTCTATAAATACTTTACATTACTTCTCTAACTTCAAACTTTAGAAAAAAAGTATCCGTACATCCACATACAAACACCTTCCAGTGTCTTACCGATGACAATCCACAAATGGGATGAGGAGGGGGAAGAAGGCATAGAGGTCTCGGACCAGCATAGCGAACTTTTCTTGTATCTGCAACTCCGCATCAGAGGTATCCCCGTCTTCTGCTTTCATCTGCTCCTCCTCTACCAACACACATTCTGTCCTCTTTCTCAACTTCTCCATTAGTGGCAGGAAGTGGCTCTTTAACAGCTCAGGATGGACTTTGCATATGAGTGGCTGAGAAAAAACTAAGATATAAATGACAGATGTTGGAAAATATGCATTACTGACTAATATGAAATAAGGATATGAAATAAGGACCACACAAGTACCTGCCAGCTGTTTCATCCAGTCACCCTGGCTAGCACCCACATGATTGTGGATGATACGCAGGATGTTGCCAAGTAGGTCACTAGCATGCTTAGGAATGACAGAGGTGCACACTGGCCTTTCTGGCTGGCCCTCAGGACCCAAGTCCCACCAGTGGGAAATGTAACTGCACAACATGGACAAAGTAACCTCTGCAACATGGATGTAGTGGGCCTGGTGAGCTCCAGCACCTGCCAGCTCCTCCACTTCCCTCAGCGCCTGTCCCAGAGAAGGTAGGAGGGGACACATGTCCTCTACCTGATCTGGCAATCCCTGAACTAAGAAATAAGGAAGGTTTTTAAGGTTCCCAAAAGACAGTGAATAACAATATCACAGTGTATGCAATGTGTCTGCGTAACACCTTTTATCTGAGTAACATTCATTATATTGTAGATGGAGTAAGGGTTGTTTTGGTTTAGTTCTGGCTCCAGGAAACACACGGGGAAAGCTCCTGTCAAGGCTGCCAGACAAGCACCTGCTGCTGACCTATGCCTGTATAGAAAGAGTTGTGCATATCAGGATACACGCATGGGTGTATAATAGACTCATTTTAAAATACTATATAATATCACAAATCAGGATTGCTAACATCAGTTTGCTTGAAAGCTGCTTTTTATGCATCTCAGGTTTAAACATCTTCTCTCTGGTAGCCTTTAACATTTACTAACACCTTGAAAACCTTCATGTTGCACCAACACTGTGTGATTAATATAATAAATAACTTAAATCACGAATTGTAGATACATTACACAAATATTATTTAAGATATCATCCTTGAGAACTCTGAAATCACAAAGCAATACAAGCATTACCCCTCCATGTAGATGCTGCTACTGGTTCCAAGAGCGTAGAGGCTGTTTAAGATCATGTAGCAGGACACCTGTATACCACCGGCTGAAAAAAACAAGGTGATGCATAAAACTGATATCCTTCAAAGTTTTCTTTCACAAACAACCAATGGACCCACAGTTTCAAAAGCATTCAGTCACTAAGAGGTGGACTAGCTGCATGCTTGCAGATTCAGGAAATGAATGATTTGTGGAAGGTCAGGATATTATTGAGGGAGAAAGTATGCTCCTGCTGCTTTGTGGCCATGACTGAGACATTGAATGAGAGCTGGTTTCAAACTGAAGGGAGGGTGTACCCAAGTGATTGCAGGGGTGTGGAAACCAGCTGTGCATCCAACACCTGAATAGGTATGTGTGTTTCTCGCCATGCTGAGATGATAACTAAATGTATCATAACAAGCAACATCTGCATGTTTCGGCATGCATTTTAGGATGTAAATGAAATAATACAATAACATGGCATTCCTCCTTAACCAATACCAAGGTAGCTCTTACCCAGGAGATCTACTCCATGGTTCTGGTTTCCAAGATGAAGGAAGAGAGAAGTGAGTGTAGGGAGAAGAATGGAGGTTGTGTAGTTGAGAACCTCGCCTACTCCTCTTGCCAGCTGACTCCTACTCTGAGGCAGTGAAACTAAGCTCTCAGAAAGGGTTTCCACAGTCATCTCAAAATCAGATGCCGCTGCCTTAAAAAAGGACTGCAGAGATGTCTGAATAGACTCTGGTGCTGACTTCATTAAAGTCCTATAATGAAAAAGTGGGAAAATAAATTATTTGAGTTGAAATATATTCTACATTATTTTGTTGTAGAAAATCATTCATTTTCTACAAAAATAGATATTGTAAAGGAGAAATATCCACTGAAGGTTTCCTACTATGACACTTCTGGCTGGGAGTTAAATGGACTAAATCAGTTATCTATCAGCTAATCTATCCCTCAGACAAGTCTGAATGGCATCAAACTCTGCTGAGCCACAGCACTACTAGAGTCATGCTTCACAGGCATTGTCCTCAGGGAGCAAAAGTGATATCAACTACAATTAGATAGCATCAATGCATCAGTGGCTCAATTACATCAGTCATCTCATCCTTGTAACATGGTGTTGCAACGCTGATGCCACTGCAGGCAGAGCGAGAAGATCGATTTTGGCAGAGTGTGAAAGTGCCATCCAGTTACCTGGCATCAAGAGCCTGAGCCAAAACGTGGAGGGAGCCTGCAACTGATGAGGCTTCTCTTCCTGAAAAAGCACATGCACACATTACATGTAAATTATAAGCATTAAAGCACAGATTAAAACTTGAATGCTTGAAATTTGAGCTCAAGCAAGCAAAAAAAAAACTCAAACAAATAAATGTGCTTTATTTCCACACCATCCTTACCAAAGACTGAGATCCTGTGTCTCACAAGAGCTGCAAGCTTACAAAAGAGGCTGCATGTAAACAGGAAAAAACAAGCAAAGTGATGAGAGAAGAGGAATTGAAAATCACAGGACACAAAATAAAAAGACAGAATATGATAAGGGTTTTTTCTGAAAACATGTAAATATTTTTAATAAAATAAAAATAAATAAAAATGCACAAAATAGCTGAAAATGATCAGATAAGAGTATAAATAACAAGAACGCAAACTTTGTTTTGTACCATGCAATCATCTCCTTTTCCTTTCTCGAGGCGTGACTTCTATTATCACTTGAGGAGGCAGACAGGAAATACAGATGGTGGCTTTTAACATACTGTTCCAAAAGAGGAAGGATAACCTGTTGAACAGAGTAATGGTCAATAATCATTTCATAAACCAAAATCTATAACCAACAAACCCCTTAAATATCCTCTAAATAGCATGTGCTTGATGAGATCACATGCACAGTTTGCCTGTTTGGTTCTCTGCTCACTGAAACCGCACTGTGGCAAAACTTCATAGAAAATGTAAATAGAAAATTTCTCTGTGGCTGCACAGTTACATCAAATGTGTGTCTCTGGTCTTGTTCAACACTTGATAAGTAAACAGTAAGTTCAGCCTAAAAGTTTGAACACCCTGTAATCATTACTAGAAGTTTTCTTTTTTTTTTTTTAAAGAAAGTTTCCAGGGACTGAGCAAAGCCTTGTGCCTTTTTAACATGGCTTTAATGACAGGCAGAGAAACTATGATGAACTAGCAATTCACAGACAGATGAACAGCCAAACGGACACAGACTTGCGTGGCTGTGTGAGAGTGGACTGAGTGGGAGGTGAAAGAAGCAGAGATGTGAGGCATGGCTGCTCACAGTCTTGGCTGACGAGGTTTGACTCTGGAGGTCCCATTGATGAAAAACAAACTCTTTTCATTCGCTGCCTCCTTAGAGCCAGAGCAGTGTAGGAAGCCTTAATCAATGTCCTGATGGCAATTGACACGCCCACGTAGATTTCCAAAATGGTTAAATAAATTACACAGCCCAAAGGGTTTTACTTAAAGGGGTTGCCTATGGCAACCATCTAACAAAACTAATTAGATGGCATAAATGAAATAAGAAAAAAAAGTTAATGAGAAGAAATAAAATAGCACTGGAAGAATTAGATTAGAAGGGGGTTAAATCAATGTCAGAGATTTTATCAGATGTTAGACGTTGACTGTGTTTAAATATGCATATGAGCATATGAATTGAGGCAAACCTTGTGAAAAAAAATGACTGGTTGCTCGTGTGGAGCCCTCTCTTCCTTAGACATCTGTCCTCTGGCTTGCATCACCTCTGAAGAAAAAAGAGAAAATGATAATTGGAAAACTAAAACTGTCAAGATAATACAGATAAGAAAAAAACACAAGTGTTTCTATGTCACCTTTGTTTTTTAAGTACCTTTTTTTTCCCGTGATATCAACTTTAATAGCGGGAAATTATCTAGCCACATAATTCTTTTCTTTCTTTACTTTTTTGCCCGATTTTTCAAGTATATATTTGACAACGGCATAATTAAACTGGAAATTCTGTTTTTGGTGTGCCACCCCAATTTTTTTTGTGGCCCCATATGGCCACCCCTATAAAAAAATTCTGGAGGCACCTCTGTATGTGAGGGCATAAAGAAGAGTGCACCAAAATTGCTCCACAACAACACGAGAGACTGATAAAGTCATACAGGAAACAATGGCTTCACATTATTGTTGCTAAAAGTGGTTTGACAAGCTATTAAGTTATGAGGTGTAGTTATTTTTTCCCAGGACAGCATATAGTGCGGTGAACATGTCTGTATATTGCGGTCTTTTTAATATACAACATTATCTTACCAAGCTTTAAAAGGTTCCCTTGGGCCACCTCAGTGTGAGACAGGAGCCGCTGAAGCAGGGTGTATGAAAAGCAGTTGGCCATGGCTGGAAAGTCCATTTCCACTGACTTCCGATCCCTTTAGAACCAGAAGTCAGATGTGATTTATGAAACACCACTACTAAAAACAAAACTGAACTTTAATCATAAATACTTGGTAATATATAGTATTTTTTATTTCAAGATTTTTATTGCAAAGATGCAAATGTTGCAGCAAGTTGACAAAGATCTTACACATCGACTTATTTCTGGTTGTGGCCTGTACTGGAAATTATTACAAATAAAAAAGGCTGCGGACTGACTGCTACAGTGCCTCTAATCAGTGGTAAGGGAGAAATGCCACTGTGACATGAAAAAGGAGCACCTCATTCACGCTGTATTGCATCACCCTAGTGTAATCATAAACGTATTCTGTACTCGCCTCCACACAGTGTAGCCATTAAGCTGAAGGAACTTGAGGACATCCTGAGCTCGTTCTCTGAATTTAGCCTTCTCTTTAGCAGTCAAGGTATCATAAGGTACAAGCAGCGAATGGCTACCCCCTCCTGAGAATAGATATAAGTGAAATGCATAACACTTTTGTTAGCTGTTCAGCTTTTCCTAAAATGAAGGGGGATGAGGTAAGAGTAAAAGAAAAGAGAGGAGATTAACTAGATACTATGAACACTTAATGCCACCTTTACTCTCAAGTTCTAGTTTCTTCGTCTTAGCCCAGACATTGTGGTAATTTTCAGCCAGCTGTTCAGCCATGGCCTGAAGATGAGAAAGAAAAGATAAGAGAGAAGAAAATTAACATAACTCAATAATATCTCAACTGCCAATTCTAATATTTAATCCTTAACTTACACATTGGTCCCATGACAAGGTGATGCAGCTCATGTCCACAGGTTTGGGGCTGAAGGTTGATGCGCCTTGAAATGACAGCTAGCACAAAAAAAACAAAAAAAAAGTCTCTTTAATGGAATAAAAAGTTATTTGTGAACAACGCTTCTTTAACAAGAACAAGCAGAACATGAGCACATATACCTGTCCAGACTGAGAGACCCTGCGTGTACACGGATGCATGCTAAATGAATCTCCTTCTTTGGTCCTTTCTATGTTCCAGCCAAAGGCTAGCATACTCTTTATTGTCTCTTTGATGGCCCAGCGGTACGCCTCCTTCTCCTGGAAAATCAGGAATATATATAAGGTTTAATGCAAAA
This sequence comes from Benitochromis conjunctus, assembly GCA_015052645.1. Lineage (NCBI taxonomy): Eukaryota > Metazoa > Chordata > Actinopteri > Cichliformes > Cichlidae > Benitochromis > Benitochromis conjunctus. The sequence continues at coordinate 5,665 of VOQK01003566.1, read as the reverse complement.
CTAAGATAAGTAGTTATCAAGGGAGAGCAGACTCTTTAAATAGCTCAAGAACTTGTAACAGCCTCTCAATGAGTGCATATAGGCAGCTCCAAGCACCAGACTTCACATGGATGTTATTTTCTGGTCCAAATCTTGTCTGCCTTTAGAAAGATGTCCCGTAAAGTGAACAATGCGCATCTTATCAAGCAATTGCAAACACTAGACTTGATTTCAACTTCCACTATATTTCTCTGAGCAATTTTCTATTGATTAGTGGTCCTAAAAGATGTCCAAATGGTACTGTACATAGCTGTCAAGGTTAAAAATCAGGTTTTATACGCTTGAAAAGTAAACGTTTAGTAGACTTCTGGATCATGCTGTTTTGCAAAAATATTAACACTTTTAATGTGATTTATATACAGTGCCATAAATGTAAATTAGAGTTCCCATAGGATTATGACTCATGTGTTGCACAATTTTAGTAGTATGTACTAGGGTTGTGCCAACAGAAGATGATGTCAGGGATTGAGGATGGTCAAATTTAATGGAGACAGCTCACCAGTCAAACAGAGTTTTATTTTCCACACTGATGTATTAAAATAATATTTTCATTAATATGAGATTTTTAATAAATGTCATTACTATAAGGTTTAATGTTCCACCTCCACATATGACTGACATGTGCAGCACAAACGTGTCTGAGCATGCATGAGCGTTCGCACACATGGCTGGTCTTCTGTGTGCTGCGCTCCACGCAGCAGTGCAGACGATCTATCATATTGATCAAGTCATGAAATGAGAAAAAAAAAGAGGATATTTTAGACTGTTGAACTGATTTTTTTACATCAGAACGTCACATGACTGCATTTGCAAAGACGGTCGTTTATTTCGTCTCCTTAACTATTTGCTCCATCAGGCGCATCGCCAGTGAAAAACTCCACTGTGCATAGAGGGGTGAAGGCGAAAAGCGTAGGAGCAACAAGTGAGATATGTTAACCAAAAAACAAACAAAGTGGACAGGACAATATAAATCTAAGTTACATAATTACAGCTGGCTAAATCAGTCAAGTGCAAACATGTCTTCATGCTGGAAGTGGGGAATAAATTGTAGGCTCCTCTACATCAGCTGAAGGGTGAGGGGGTGTTATAGCATGTTTGGACTGTGAAGCAAATCACCCACCACTATTACAAACATGACATTTGGTATGTATGCAATTGTCTCTGTGCATCTGGGATGCCACTACTTTCATTACTTTTTTTTTTTTTTTTCAGTTGTTATACATGGGACAGACATGATTGTGGGATAGGAAAAGGAGATAGCGAGAAAGAAAGGCAGGGAGACCACCACTTTCATTACTAAAGAGCACGTGAAGAACATACACGCACACTATAAAAACTGACTTCTTCATGTGTACCTTTTCAGCCAGAGCCCTGTATGGCTTGAGGCGAGGGTGAACTTTGGTGTTCTCACATAGCTGCTCTCCATGAACCCAGCCACTGACAAACTGACAAACAACACACAGATTTACTAAACAAAAAACTAAGAATAAAATCAGGGACACAGTACAGAGAGATGTTTTGACACGGCCACAGAGATAAATTTGCACAAAGGCATCGTTACGATGACAGTCAGTCTAGACCAGAATATCATACCTTTTCCAGTGACCACTTCTCATGAGTATGCTCTGCATACTTGTTCACAACAAACTCCAGCCTCTCTGGCACTGACACACTAGTGCAGAGAGAGAAATGACACATTATTAAGCCTTGATTAAAACTGCACATTAATCTCTGCAAATCATAATGTTTATATTCACCGAATACAACACTTAGTCTGCTAAATTATAGGTTACACTTCTGATTAGGCAGGTCATCTTCACACAATTCTCTTTTCAATCATCCAAAAAATGTCTTTGGGGTATCTTACTCGGATGTATCTACAGGCTGGGGGTCAAAGTGTCCGTCTGTGTCCACGGAGGTTATTCTCTCAATGTGAGACGAGCAGTTTTGTTCCATATGATCAGGAGGCAGGGCCATGGCCACTGCAGAGAGGCACTGCACACACAGACTTGATAACTGAAGTATTTGGGGCTTTAAAGTGGAGAAAAAAGAAAAAAAAAACAAAGTATGAAACAAGAAGACAAGCTATCAGAAAGGGTAAAAACAATGAGGACAAAAAATATCCATGACATGCTCCTCACGCAGCATGTCATCTAATACTAGCGTCTTCCTTATTATTTTCATCCCCATTTAGGGAAACACTACATCAGAAGATCAGTTTATGGGAGGACAGTAAAGAACTAATTTTATATGATCTGCAATAATCGTGTTAACCAAAAATCCACCTATATACTGCAGAGCCTGCATTCAACACAGTTCATTCAATTAAAATTTAATAAGTTATGGATTTAGTTACTTAGCAAATAAACACATGATTGCATACTCCTCCTGAAAAAAACAATTTCATATGCAAAGATTTGTCAGTGTCACGTAATGCGAGCAATCAAATTCCCAACCAAGACGTGCAATAAGCAGGGCAGGGGATATATTGTGCACCCGAGCATGTACATTTGTACATATACAAGTCTTTTGTTGCGTTATAAATTCAGCCAAAAACATCTTCATAGTTCTGTGCAGTGCTAATACTGTGCTCTACTTCTGAGTTTGTTTGATGTTGGCCCCTTGCGTGGGTGGTTTGACCTCATCAACTTATTTCTTTTGATGTTTTCCCGTTCAGCATCATTCGGTCATTCGGGTAAAGTGTCTGGCAGACACATTTTACGTACATTATGCTGTTCACATTTCCAAACAGTCACTTTAAGAGTGGGAGGTTTCATACCAGGAAATGAAAAATTAACACCTTATCTCAAGTATGTTACATCTTCCCTGATGCAGCCGCTCCTAGTACACTAAAGAAGCACATGAGAAATGTACTTTGCCATTTTTCTTTAAAATAGGCTTTGTAAGGAGGACAAGACAAGATGAAGGACACATCATGAGATGAATTAGTTTGAAGAAAACCTGTTTTGTTTTTCATTGTCTGCAATTATTTTTGTGCTTAAGTACAAATTTAAAGTCATTTTAAGCTCAGACTAACAAACAGATTCAGTTTAGTTTACCTTCTTGGCTAAGGCCTTGAACACCCCCCAGAACAACTTTGTAGACAGGCAGAGTTCTTCTTCAGATGCACAACCCTGCTCACCCTGCCTGTCAGACTGGGAGTAGTACTTCCACCTTTGCTCATAGTGACTGGTCAAGAGCTGATAGATGAAAGTAATGATTAGTTAACAAAGTTAATCATTTTAGCTCAGTGTACTAATATATTTTCATATTCAGTGTGGCAAACCCAAATTTAATTATCCACCTTTAGAGGCATTTTGCTGTGGTCTGTAAGATGAAGGACATCAAAGACAAGCCGACGAAGGAGAGGCTGCATCATAGGTGGCTGGAGTTTACTGAGGACCAAGGGTTGCAGAATTAGTCACATAAACAGATTGATTCCACATCAGGCAACGCAACAACCCTTCCGCTAGACACACACTCATTCACACACACTCACGCACAATGATGTTTTGACTGATTAGTACATCTCGGAAGGATGACATAATTCAGAAAATGCCATTGGCAAAATGTTAATAAACCCAATAATTAACATCACACTCTTGTTCATTTAATATGGCAATTATCTGTATTTGAAAAATGAGAATTCCCAGTGATTCATTATACATAATCAGTGGGAATAAGCTGTATCTGGATTGGTTAATATTTTGCTGTTGCTATTTTGTCAAACAGCAGCGTGACACTGATGTCAGCAGATATAGGAAGGAAATGTGATAATTCATCAATTTTGAGCCAAACATAGTGAAACCAGCTGTCAAAATATTGTTTCCAGTATGTAGATGAATGTGGTTTGGATGCTGTTGTAAATAAACTTGAAACTGAAAATGCAACATTGAATTAGATTATTCAAGGGAGGAACAACACTTCCTGTGAACTTCCTGTGAACACTTCCTGTTTGACAACTGGAGAGCCGCATACTTTTAATGCCAAATTATATAGACCTTCACAGTCTTTGACCTTGTCCTTTCATTC
>VOQK01003564.1:0-10384 GCA_015052645.1 Benitochromis conjunctus | reverse complement strand
TTGGAAAAAAAAAAAAAAAAAAAAGGAAAAAAAAAAAAAAAAAAAAAAAAAAAAAAAAAAAAAAAAAAAAAAAGGGGGGACAGTCCATGAATGGAAGAGAATTGAAACACGCTATAAAGACGAGGAACCGTGTCGAAGAGAATATTTCTATAAAGCCATGAAACCCAGAACTATATTCTTAAACAATTTATTATTAACAGATCCACACTCGCCAAGCTCAAGCTCCCAAAATTACATGACAGTTTGGTTTCATTTGTTGACTTCACCTCTTGTAATAACAAGCTTTCAAATCGGTTTTCTGTACAGTGCTCTAGCGACCTCTAGTGGATCAGACCTAAAAAACAAAACAAAAAACAAAACAAAAACAAAAGAAAAAAGAAAAACAAAACAGTGCACCAGATTGTGAACGAGTGACTCCTCCATTGTGCCGAGGTTTGGTCAAGGGCATGTCCATGTGTACAGATTCACTATTGTTGATATCTACATTCTAACCGGCAGGAGTGAAAGGGAAATGATCGCTTGCAGTCTTTACAAATGCAGAATTTTATCAGATTCATTCCTCGTCAATTTTAGATGTTTGACCTCGTACGTAATGCCCTCAAAGTCACGGCCATCATGCAGCAGAACCAAAACAAACAGTGAGATTTTTCACATACGTTTGGAACAAATAAGTCCAGTTTTTATTATTGTGATTTCTGTTAATGTAGCAGTGGCGCTTCAACCTGAACATTGATAAATAAAACACTGACAAAATTTTAATCTTTTTTTTTTTTTTTTCTTTTTTTCTGTAAGGATCTGTTGTTATCCTTAAGACACTGAAGTAAGAATAACCAAATTCATCATTCCACACAATTAGATTTTCCTTGACCAATGTCCTTATGTGAGATAGAATGTTTGTTTTTCCTCTTTTAAAAAAATCCAACTCATCCTGGGAAGAACGTGTTGGGTGGCTGCAGCGTTCTCTCCCCATCCAAGGCCCCTCAGGAATAACTAGACGTTTTGCTACCGACATCATCCTCCTGCGATCCCATACTCTGAAGGGGCGAAAAAACAACACAAAACATGAGCGCTGTTATCTGAACACATCAGGCTAAGCCACTGTTGCAAACCAGTTTCTGCTGCACTTCCACCAACAATGACTGATTGTTTTGTTCAGGTCTCATCTTCTTCCTACATGCCCAATATCACTTGATGGTAGGGTGTGTTGCCATTCTGGGAACAAACTGCTGAGACTTTTTCCCCAGTTTGTGTTGATATATATAACAAGGAAGTGTGCAGCTAGTTGACTGGATGTTTAAAAGTTGCTGTCCTGGTTTGTTGGCACTGAAAATCAAAGTCAGTTAACTTTGTCTTTTATCATCGGCCTGCCAGCGGGCCCATTTTACACGCACTCTTTAAATGTCCGTAACTTCGTCACCGTTTGTACTAGAGACAAAATTCAAACTGTTTTGGAAGGAAGGCAAGACCAGCTTTATAGCGATATTCAGTGTGTTGTGGTAGCACAAAGCATTCACAAGGTTCTGCTGTCTGAACAGACAGATGCTACCATGTGCGCATCACATTATTGTAGGTCCTCAACCATTTTTGACTAGAGAGAAAATTCAAATAGATCCTGAAAGATGAGAATTATTTAGTAAATTTACAGCCAACATTACAAAATGAGTTGAGGCAGCCTGTTTGATACATAGATGACAAAAAAGATTTAAACGCTATGTACGACTAGCCCAGGCAGGTCCTCTCTCAATGATGGAAAGGTGTAAACAAGCGAGGTGAACGATGAGCAAGACGACAGCTGTGCAAACCAGTTAGCTTCTGTAGAAAATAAGCGTTTGTATGGCAGATGTAAGATTAAACTGATAAACAACCTCGCAAGGAAGGAAGGTTGCTGCTAACGTTAGCCAGATTTAACAAACGAATCCAAGTATTATGAGCACAATGGTGCACAATTTAATAGAAAGTGAGCCTGACTTGGATATTTGGTTAAGAAAAATGCCTCTCATGCTGGGATAGCCGGGAAAGGCTCCTACACCTGAGTTTAAAGTGAAAGATCCCATGAACGGCCCAAGAAACTAAAAATGAAAGCATTCCTGTGGTCACATTCCCAACCTGATGAGCTGGGATCAGATTCTTCATCCAAAACAGCGTCTTGGTTTTTGGCTGCAGTCAAAGGCTCGCCACCCTCCATAAGGAAGGTTGGGTTAGTCCGAAACAGAAGCCGATGTGCAAGTTTTAGCACCACGGTGTAAATGTAGACACACAAGGGCAAGCGGTCGAAACAGGACGTCCAGGGTGCAATCTTTAAAAAGGGAAAAGGAAGCACCAGGCCAGGACCGTTTTCTGACTTGTACAGTTGGAAATGTTCTAGAAGGAGGAGATCTATAATTTGAATCAGGTATAGTTTTTGGTTTTTATGGATGGAACTGCGAAACTAACATGCAGTATGTACGTTACACTGAAAAGGGAGAATTACAAAGTCAGTGTTTATCAAACGCCCAGCAATGGATTTCATGAAACAGTGACTGAAGACGCCATGTGACTCAGAAACACAATCTGTTCAGGCGCGATGGGCACTGTACCGCCACATGTGCAACAAACAGTGATCACGCCGTTTCTAAACCTCTAAGCATCTCGTGGTCTGCCGTCTGGTTTAATATTGGAGCTTTTTGGACAACGTGCACGCCGACAGGAGAACATCTTTAGTCTGGCTTATTCTACCGAAAATACACACATAAGCCAAAACATTAAAACTACCACTAATTGCTTTATTAAATAAACATTTTACTGGGAAAACTTGTTTCCTGATATTCTTGTGGATTGTACTTTGCCAGGTGTGTTCGAGCTCTGTTGGCAGCATGGACTTTCACAACATTGGACAGGTAGTTTTAATGTTGTGGCTCACGTGCCATTAAACTTAAAATAAGGCACAGGGCATACACGCCACAGCATTCCTAATAAGAAAAACCAAACATGTTTATGGCCTGCAGCAACATCCATGTACAAAAGTCTACATATTCAGAGTGCTGCTGGAGCCCCGCCTCACCTTCTGCACAAATTGTGGGTTTACTGTGATTTCCTGATCCATAGACTTTAGTTTCTCATCCAGCTGTATACATTTCAACATCTGAAAAGACAGAGAGAGAAAAAAAAGAGAAATGTTCATTTTAAAAACTCACGCAGGATTTGTGTACAGCAACTGCAAAGAGTCCATGCAAAGCACAAGAACAGTGAACACAGATCTGATTCTCCATACCTCTTGGTCAATTTTGTGGAGCATTGCTGGATTGTTGTATTTTTCAGGGTTGTCATGGAAGCAGACCATACCATCTTTTTGGTTAATGCTAGCATAGATCTCACCATCTTCAATCTGCAAAGAAGAAAACAAGACAAATGCAGAAAATCCATTGCAAAGAGTATTGTTATATGGCTGTTAAGGCCTTCAAGTCCAAAACGGTCCAACACAACAGATAAAACACTTTGTTTAGTAGAAATACAGCCAACAAAATATCAATACTTCTGACAGCATAGTATTTTTTTGTATTGTATATAGTAATTTATATAGTATGTTGTTCTTTTATCTTATTCTATTCCATTGTTTTTCTGAATTTTTGCTGCTGTAACTTTGCACTGTCCACTTTCTGCTGTGACACAACAAATTTCCCAGCTGTGGGTCTAATAAAAGTTTATCTTATCTTAAACCATTAAAAAAAACCAAAAAAAACCCAACACATAGTTTGATATCATCAAAAAAAAAATAATCTACTTCCATCAGCATCAACTGGATTGTGTTTTTTGTGCTTTGGTCTCTCTGGAGAACTCACCATGTGTAAGACGTATTTCTCTGCTTCCTGCGGGCCTGAAAGCTGCACTCGACTCGCCATGTCTTGCAAAGACAGCGTCAGGAAGGTCTGTGGGGTTCACACGGAGGAAAAAATGATATCAGATCTAGTGAACGGCAAAAACCCGTCATCTAAACTCCAGTTTGTTTCAAATACATCTCTCACCCACTCTATGAACATCTCTTTAATCTCAGTAAAGAAGCTCTCAGTACTCTCTTTGGATTGTTTGGCTAGCTGGTGCTTTGGATGTGTGCCTGTCTGTTTGAGCTGCACTGATGCCAACATGAACCTAAAAAATAACCTAAAGTGATATCCAGACAGCACTGGGCCTGGATTTAACATATAGGCTGTATGGAGTGTGAAACTCAAGTTTTATGTGTCCCACAGCTCCTCTAACTCCAGTCTTCTTGGTCATGTGAATAAGATGATCTAACAGGTGGAAACAGAAAACTCAAGAGTCATTGTTGTTAGTCGTTTTAGCAAAGATGGGCCAACAGCTGATCATCAGATGAGATCATCAGATGTCAGCATCTGTCTTGGCACACCCATGTTTTGGCTGCGTTTCCTTTCATTTTGATTATTGTGAGCTCTAATGAACTGCCCCACAGATCATTTGAATGACAGAGACATTTCTAGGTTCTTGACGTCTCTTTTCCCACGACTGAATAATTCCTAAAGTGAAGTCGCACAAGCTACCCAGTGAAGCCTTTCTCTTGAAGTGTGGTAATATCACACAGAAAACACACACACAGCCCACCTTTGTTAGCCTCTGGATATTCTTCTTGTAGAGAGAGGAGAGGCACTGTTTGACCAGGCCCGTGTTGTTGTCTCGTGTGAAGGTCTCGCTGTGTTTGTTGACCAGGCTGCGCAGCTCGGCCGGGTTGTTGGTGGTGTAAACCTGAGCCAACTCGTGGTATGCGTTGCTCAGGGGCTGAGGCAAAAAAAGAAGAAAAAAAGAAAAGCTAATGCAATTACAGACGGATAGCACAGTAGCAGCAAAATAAATAAGCTGCATTCAGTGATATTTAGTGGCTTTTCCTGATGGGCTCACACTACAGCTGCGCATAAATATTCTGCTGTTCCAAACTTTAGTTGTTGTCCCAGATTCTGCTGCTTTTCACAGCCCACAGTAAATTTTTGATTAAAAAAAAAAAAGTTTCTACTGCTTCACACTGACATCTTGAGCTGCTGTGTTCAGTTAAGTGAGTGAGCTCTTCAGTTATCGAGTGAGCTGTGAGGCTACAAAGCAGCGCTGCACAGTGTGGGAGAAGAAAGAAAACAAACAAGTTTCTGTGTGAGCGGTTGTCTGATACATAAAAGTCAAAATCACAGGTGAGCCTTTGTGTTCACCTCATGTGTGATGGTATTTTTATCAAATCTGACAGAAATCAGTGCTTTTGACTCTGCTCAGAGGGGTTTACTTTCCAATTCGTGTAAATCAACAGTAGAAGTGCATTCAGTGAGCACATCCTACGCCTGATGCCTGCACCGATGCCGATGCCCTTATTGTAACTTTAGTGAGTTCTTCTTTTGCCCGAGCTCCAGTTTTCTATCGCGTTTCATGAAATTCAGCTTAATAGTTTTTCCACATTCTAGCTAACAGAATGAATGGCTCACCCTCCCACTGAGACTCAGTCTAGCAGGCAAAAAAAACAACAACATTTTAACAGCCAGTCTGTCGATCTGTATCACTAATTCTGTATGCTAAATGTTAATGTATACATTACTGAGCGTCTACACATTATTGTTACTACTTTTTGGTGATTGTAGAAAATGACACTTCTTGGTTACAGCTCTAAAAAGAAAAATATCGCCCACACATCATGCATCCTTACCTTGATGAACCTCCCTACTATTTGTGAGGTGTATTTGGGCAGCTGCTGCACTTTGCCGTGGAGAATGAGAGACACCAGGATGTATTTTTTATAGGCTTCCAACATGATGTGGCTCACTGCCATGGCTGGAGTGGTTATTGCCTGTCACAGAAAATTAAAAACAAAGTCATGTGCAGTGATGCTGCAAAGAAAGTTCAAATTCAGGAGAATTACTTGCAACAAAAGACCCTAAAGAGCACAAGACAGTACCTGTTCATAAAAATACAGTGCTCTTTCAAAATTTTTGAGGCCCGTGTAGATCATGCCACCGTAGTAGTAGTAACATAAAAAGTGCTTTGCGTCGTAGGCTCCGTTCTCCTTGCAGATGTCCATCATGTCCACCTCCAAAAAGGGCAGGGCTGGCTTGAAGCACTTTGCTAACAAACACAGCTGCAGAAGAACATACAAGAAGTGAACGAGTGGCTTAGACTGCATATGGGAAAGGAGATGTGCTGGGAGTAAGCCTGTTTCTGAGTTATTTAACACAATTAAGCAATTATTACTCAATAAATACGTATCAACATAAGACTGATAATTACAGGTGATACTACTCATGTATAATGGATTGCAACTGGGGTGATGCCAATAACTTACCTGACACAGGTCTGCGTGAACTGAGGTAAGTTGGTTTGTGTTCATCTGCATTTTGTCTATTGCCTGTTTTAGGACCACGACACCCCTCAATGGCTGTCAGAAGAAGAGAAATTGTGAGTTATTCAGCTGAAAGTCGTCACTGAGATGCCCAAACGAGCTGGAAACAGTCAGGGCCTGAAGAACACGCTAAAATATTTAGATCAAGAAGGGAAAGGAAAACACGCTCCACTGTGGTGCTGAAACTCAGCGCTGTCTTAGTAATGGAATGACTCATGTGAGCTCGGTGATGAAAAATGATTGTGACTGACTAATTTCATTCTGACCAAAGGGGGGAAATTGGTTTTAGCTGTAAGGTAACTGCAACATTAACACACACACACACACACACTATGTAGGCCACACAGCATTTAGGAGATAAGCACTAACATGATCATTCAGGTGGAAGGAAGTTTGGGGGTGGGGTGCTGTAATAGACAGCAGGGTCATGTGACTCGCCTGCTGCTTGTAAGAGCGTGGACAAATACGCTTGGGGTGTTTCCCTACACACAGACTTGATTTGGCCATCCAGATATATCAACACCCAAGTATACATTTGTCTGTTGGCAGTCTCCTTGCCCTTATTTTGAAAGTTCAGTCGCTGCAATCTGGCTTGCTGTTGTGGCCATCCTTAATATTACTCTCCAGAGTCTCTCCTCCACCATCATGAACTGGAGCTGGTGGTAGCAGTTCTTGCAGGTTGTAGCTAGCAGCAACAGGTTGCTTGTTCATTGAAGCTAAGAACCACAACAAGGACTACCGTTACTGCGTTCACTTCACGCCCATCCAAGCGATGACTGGAACCGACTGGAAAGGATTATTGCTCTGATATCAAACCCTTAAGAAAGCACCCGATCACACAAACACAATCTAATTCAGTAGAAAATGCTGACGAGTGTATGGAAATGGTGGCGGTAGGATGAGTGATATCAAATGAACTGCTGACAGGAAAGGCCCTAACCCCTTTAGCTTCAAGAGCTACCATTGTGTGGATATCACTGCATCAGCAGCCTGCAGATAAATACACACTGTTTAAAAACATGTGGCCTCTGACAGAAGCCGAAAGTTCTGAAGCCACAAACTAAAGTCAGACTCATCAAGTGTAAAACCAAGAATTACAGACGCACCCGGAAATAAAGAAAGCCTGCCTGCTTTCTGTTCTTTCCACTGATATTAAAGCTTCTTAATCTTTGTTAGCAGCCACAACGGTGCAGCCTACTGCACGAGCTGAATGAAAACAAACTGCTCGGCACAAGTGCAACAGTATTACATACTGCATAATCTACACAGAGGCAGAGAATGTAGAAGGCATTTTCTTCTAGTGAGATGTACAAATCTTCACTGTTCTCTTAAAACAAAAATAAATGCAATTGATTTCCTTTTTTTTAGAATTCACTTTTACAACAAAGCCCTACTTTTGTCCCGTGGTACAAATCAAGTGCCTCCATCAAAGCCTGAACTACATCACCGGTTAGGTGGATTAGGCTCAGAATGATAGAAAGAGACGGCTGGTCCAGAAGTCTTTGCAATCAGAAGGCCGTGTGTCACCAACATATTTCCCCTCATTACGTATTTTGGTTTTCATTCGAATTACATTACAAAAAGAAAAACAAACAAAGCTAAAAAAACAAAAAACAAAAATGAAAATCTTCTCTAACAATGTTTTTAGTTCTTAATTTAAACTAATGTGCGATGCTCAAGTTAACAAAAAACGATGAGAAAAAAATAATGGTGACTTTAATAACGTTCTTACCTGTTTCCGCTCTACGAGTGCGTTTGTCAACTGGTGGCAGAGACCAGCAACTGTGACAGGAAAACACAGGAGTTATAGAATAGAATAGAAGATACTTTATTGATCCCCTAAGGGAAATTCTTGATGTGGATTCTACCAGAGCCCACAAATCCACATAACAGATTTCAAACCACTGATACAAAGCTGCAAGTGATACCAACAACCTTTATACAAACTTGTGTAAAATATATCAAAACAAGTAGTGATTCAAGACAGCTGAGCTAGAGACGCACACAAAATGCTTATGTCTTAACAAGCACAAAAACAAACAAAAAAACAAAACAAGTTTGCTGAACAACGAGACTTACAAGTGTCTGTTGCATATCTAATGTGCTCCCCATTGCAGGTACTGATGAAGAGCTGGACTTGGGAGAAGAGCGTCTCAAAATCAGGGATGTTTGGCATGGAGAACTTCACAAATCTGGAGCAACAGGAGAAAGGGGGGGGGTTAGCCAAAACTTTGCATTAGCTTTGCCATTTTACCATTTCTTTTTCATTCATTCATTTCTCTGTGCTTTATTATCAGTTGTAAATGCAACAGAAAACCTTTAACAGTGTCATGTCTGTGCTGGATTTGCTATAGCCCAGAGAATGTGTGGAAATTAAAAAGAAAAAGAAAACAATTTCAAGAAGCGAGAGAGATGATTCCCTTTCAATATAACACACATATGCAGGAACTTCTTACTATCTGTCAACTTTTCCTCTCATTTTCCTCTAAAACCTGAGCTGGCTCCAACCTTCTGTCTTTTTTCCATGAGACTTCCTCTAACGAACTACTGCCTCTTCCTCAATGAACACAAAAAGAACAATGTGACCTTCAACAGACACAACATTAGGAGAATATCTTGGCCAAGAACAGAGGAATGAAAGCAGAGTGCAGTGAAACACCAAAATCTAAACTAAAAAAAAAAATAATAATACACCAGTTAGAGGGGAAAAAACCCTTTAACACAGATGAGAAACAGTTCTTGTCATGTGGTAACTGAGACACAAGAAAGTTATAGTGGAAACTTACAGCACAGCCAGCACACCTAGGGAGTGCTCCTGGATGTCCAGGGCCCCCAGCACCGTGTCCAGGTGGGACAGATTTTTGGCCAGCAGCTCCCCACTCTTGTTGATCAACTCACATAGCTGAGTCATCTGGCCTGGAGGGATGAAGGGAAATTGAGGTCAACACTGAGAAATGTAACCACACTTAAGTTTTTTTTTTTGTTTTTTTTTTAAACAACCTTTTAAATCTTTGGGAAGTCCAAACTAGTGTGTCTTTCGACAGGCTTAAAGCAGCTTGTGTGGCAGGTCTAGGTGCAGATTAAAGTTCTGACACCAGCCCACCAGCTGATGTAGAATTAAATCAGGTTGTAATGCTGAGATTGAATGTCATCAGGTTTCTATTTCACAAGGTTATTATTACATTGCAAAGCACACAAGGAGGACACATGCACAAAAACAAAGACTAGACACAATCAGTACAACCACAACCCCACTACAGCTATTATCAGTAAAGTTGTTGTGTTAACATAGGGGGAATAATGCATAGTGAGACATTTTCTTTGTTGTTTAAGTGTTAAGTGGTCAAATTGAGGATGAAATAAGAATATTCCTTTTACAAATACTAAGAGACAATTCTTTATAAACCTAGAGGACACACGAACTCATAAGATTGTGTATAACCGCCGCGCTGCGGATGGACATTTCAATTGAAATCGGCTGGCCAAGTGTCCTGTCAAGGCCTTGCAACAGAGGTAATGCGAGCAGGATTGACAGATGACTTCGAGCCAATAATATTTGCCAATTCAGTCCGCTAGCCAATCATATGGGGCTAAGGCGGGACTACCGGTAGGCAGTCCCCAGAAATTATTTTCTAGATCAAAAACAAAAAGTATAATTTTCACATCTAGTTTGATGACATGCACGGTATGCAGTTATCCTTCGGGTCCTTGTGTAATACCGCATCCTCTTGTGGTAGTTTACAAAGGAACTGCAGCGACATAAAGTCGTTGTAGCGATGTATTTACATGATAAAGCAAAAAGAAGCCTCTGACCAGTTAGACTGCCTAGCTATCGGCAAGGCATTGGATAGCATGTGCTAGCTAACTAGCTAATACTTCAGACTCTAATGAGTTTATCAACCCTACCTTGAGCGGAGAGCTGCCGCACATTGTTCACAAACTGCTCCAAGGCTGAAGCCATTATTTCCTGGGTCCAACGTGGAGGTAATTTGCACTGTTTTTCATTCAAACGTCAGAAACAAC
>VOQK01003561.1:17197-31842 GCA_015052645.1 Benitochromis conjunctus | reverse complement strand
TATATATATTGAAAAGAATGTTCAACAGGAACTATTTAACTGGTGACTGAATGTAACAGACTTTATAAAGTCGTCAGGAAGTAATCGTGGAATGTGTTGACAGTTAGCATTCAGGTAAATGTTCACAAGCTGAAACGTACAAACAGATGTTTGGTCTTCTGGGGTTTAGGTTCAGGACTCCAGTGACAGGCACACCCATCTTCTCGCACTGTTACAATGGTGCCATCATGGGTAGACTGGATGTTCACAATAGGAATCCCATGACTGAAGGAATTGATGGTGGCTGGCAGAATGAAAGCCACCTGGTTGTTGCGTCTTGCAGTTTCTTCCTGCCCTTTATACTGCTGCAGCATGTATGTGCAGAACTCACCCTGTAGCACATTATGTTAGGTGTTAAAAATGCTAGTGTTCATTCTGTATATTGTTATTATTACATTTGTATTAATTCATTGTGGAATTATTTTTAGCATTTTCTTTACTATTCTAAAATTTTGCAATTAAATTAAAGGTCATAATCCAATGTTCGGAGAAGATACATCGCTATTACTGCACCTTTGAGACTGCACAAGATGAATATATTAGCAGTCAACCTAGCGCTAGGAGGGCTCTGATAATTATTAGTTATACTTGGTTCACAAATCCCCACTAGCCAAAGTAATTATACTGCTGTCTAGCTTTTTTTTTTTATATAAATTGCATAATCCTGGTGTTTACATACATGGGAAAGTGTTTTGAAGGGGTGTATGCTCCATAAAAAAAAAACAAAAAAACATAAATAATCTCACCCATGAAATTGTTCCTTTGCCTAAATAATCAATCTTCTTAAATAACCCTTGAATCTCTGTGTAGATCTGTGAAATTTAAAGAGTGGAAGAATGAACTGATACTTTTCTTTGGTAAATTAATCACGCAATTGCCTTAATTGCAGATAAAAGGAAATACAGACAAGGCAGATTTAAAAAGAATCTGAAACAGAGATACAAAAAGACATGTCATGCTGTCTTACCGCATTAGGTAAATCCAAACACTTCTTCACCATATGTTCAAATTTAGCCACATCAATGAATCTCAGTCCACCTGATTCAAATTCCTTTGCAAGGAAAAAAATCAGATCACATTTCAGAAATTAATAACCAGACAGTACATTTTTTTAGAGAAGGGATAACACAATACCTCAAATGCCAGTTTCAGTTTCTGGAGGGTCTCAAGTGATATCTTCTCGTCAACCTTAATCGGAAGGAGGGAATTGTAACAGTTACTATTATGCAAGGCAGCCTGGATTATTACAATAAATCAACATGGTGAAAAATAAAACAAGTAATTAAGTGTAATTGGCAAATATGCTTCATCCATTTTTTTCACTCCATTTAAATAGACACACCAGGCAGTTCTTAAAATCTGAGTACTAAAAATGCAAATTAAAATTAGTGAGTAGATATTAACAAAGTATTTATTTATGAATATATTTATTTTACACTGAACCATCAACACATATGATTAGGGTTCAGAGTATAATGACTATTGCTGGCACCACCAGCAATGTCATGTCTCGAAGATGCTTCCACAAGGCCGGATGGCAAGCCATGCTCTCTGTGTTAATGGCCTATCCTCGGATTTTCCATGGTTTCCTAGCAACTGGTCCTTGATCCATGAAGCTCTTTGATCTATCATTAATAAATAACACGGATAAACAGCCTAATTCCTCAAGGATGAAACTAGGGTTGAGGTTTCCCCACGGTATCTCCTGAACTGGGGAGATAATTGTTTAATCAGTCAGAGTGATGGAAGGACTAAAAGTGTTCACATTACCTCGACTGCTTTGCAGATCCCTCTATAAGAGATGCATAACTTTGAACTCCTGAGCCTTTTCTGCCTAATCTGTTAAGGCACACTGCTCATTACATTAGCTAGGAGTGTGACTGACATGTGCAACTGAAACCCACAAAGTTGAGCTGCTGCATTTGCACCAGCCTCCCACATAATTCTATCATTTCTGTCAGCTTGAAAGCTTGAATTTGAATCTACCGGGGACCTTTTAAGGAGTTGGCTCAGCCACAATGTTTGTTTTACTTTGGCCTGAAACATGGCCATCCTGGGCTCTGGGATAGATTGTCCTGCCCGATGTGCTGTCAGGGAGCAAGTAAATTGATCATCAACTTGATTTAAAATGGCATTTTTGGCATTAGCTCACATCCATGCTGCTACTGGTAGGATGTGCTTCAGCTGTAGTCAAGTTTAAAAGCTCTTCGGGATCTGTAGCAGAGTCTGTAAAGTCAAGTTCAGAACTGCAGCACTCTAGTGACATCTTCAGGCTAAATGTAGCAACTCTAGAAAAGAAAGCTCATGGGTAAGGGGTGAAACTCTATAAGATGTTAACCCAGCTGGACTTTTTTCTTGGAGAGATGGTTTGGTTAACATTTATACACACACATTTAACTAGATATTTAGATTTTTACCTTGAGGTTGTAAGTTGAATTGATAAGGTGATATTGTTGTCTCGTGATTTTCTCATTATCTCCAAGTGTGACAGAGTGTCTTCGTCTGCTCTGTTTGAGCAGCTCTTGCACCAACCAGTCAGGCTGTTCTTTTCCGTTCTCGCTGTCAATCTGTCGTCTTGGTACTGAAGAATCATCTGCTTTCTCATCCTGATATCCCAGCCCAGATGTGTTTCTTGTCCTCTCCCCTAAACCACTCAGTTCTGAGAGGATGCTGGAGGATTTGATACATGGGTAAATAACGTTTGGCCTTCATTTATACAAGAAGGTGTCAGGGGCTGTGTGCAGGCAGGCAGAAAAAGGACCCAAAATGCGGACTCACAGAGGCAGGAGGTGAACTGAAAACAGCTTTATTGCTGAACATAAACTGAGCTAAACTGAGAATACAAACTTAGACAGACTGTTGGCAGGCAGATACACGGACAGAACATACAGCTGGTTGAGGGTACGACGCAACAGGGAACTGAGGGAGACGCCGATATAAATACACAGAAAGATAATGAGGGTCACAGGAACACACGGGGAACACAGCTGAAACAAATGACCATAATGAGACAGAAGCTAGACAGGACATGGAAACACAGGACCTTCACAATAAAACAGGAAACACGCACTGACCGAACTCAGGGACATGAAACAGAACACAGAATAATCACAATAACCCAAAACGCTGGGTCACCGACCCATCACCATGACAGGAGGTACTTATTAGAGGAATCAAAATTCTTACATGTTTGAAAAACAAGCAATCAGCGATGTTGCATATGATCTATTTAATCCTAGGAATGTGATTATGATTCCCAGGTGACAGGACTTCCTGCATTACAGGATAACTACTAAGTACTACCACAGATGGCAACACAAGCCCCATGACTACAGCAAACATTTTGTAACCAAGAGGAGAACAAAGCAAAGCTTCAACTTTGATCACTTGTCTAGACATTTAAGCTCTGTTGGAGCTGACATTTAAAAGCAATGTGATTTCCAATGGTGGCAGGGTGAATAATAACAGAGCAGATTAAGATTACCTGTGTATATGTCGAGTCTCTAATCTTCCTGAAGCTGAAGAAGAGCGAACTTTTTTCCCCAACGGCATTTTTTAAAATTCCTGTATCTTAAAGGTTGGTGGAATGTAAAAGGCACATTTTAGTGTTTAACATGTCTTCAAATAGACCTCCAAACATACGTTAATCAGTCAGATCTTACACTAGCGCACCTGATACTCACTTATGCATTACACCTGAACAGAGCAGGTGGCCCCATGGTAACTAAGACACCAAAAGTGACAACTGACACTACACAGGTTAAAACAAGACCTAGTGCCTGCAAAGAATCAGGGCTGTGACCATGAAAACATTGTAAATGGATAAATATAAGATATTGTGCTTTAACTTTGCCACATTTTAGCTTTCAATTCATTTAATTTACATTGCAAACCTACAGTTGCTAATATGTGTCAACAAAGGTTACACATTTTTATTTTATTGTTATCAAGCTGTATAAAAATTGAGTAAAGAAAGATGGCGGAATATATGGGATATAAAATTAAGCGGAGCAGGAAGAAATTTGATTATTGGGTTAGGTTAGGTCACAATTATCACACACACAAAAATTGAATCAGCAAAAATTTATTCTTTCATCTTTAATTCATAATACTATTGTGCTGATTTTACAGAGTGAAATGAGATTACATAGAAACACAAACAGCTAATATAAAATGATGAAATTCAGTGAGGTCCTGGCCAGCTTGATCTCCACTCTGGCGAGTCTGAATCACGCACAGCTGCTGGAAGTTTATTGACTTTCTCTTTATTGTTTGGACAGACATCTTTACTCAAAACCACTTTTAAAGCCTCCTCCTCTGTAAAGCCAAGAGATAAAAACCAACATAAGAACGTCTGTCAAACCACAATCACTGAACAATACGTTATGATGCTAAAACATCCAAAAACACAAACTGATGCTAACCTCTTTCATGTGAAATTCTGTGTAACTGCTCCAGCTCCTGGGGCGTCAGAGACTTCATCACCGATGTGACATTGACTGGCTTTCCGAAAAAATGGTCATAGGTTGTCACATTAGCACGTTTCTTCTCAATGTGCAAGTTTCTTGGTACAACAGTGGGAACTGTAACATAGAGGATCATCATCTAATACACTGCAAATCACCAGAGCTGCTGTTTACATGCATCTTCTGTAGTTTTTGAGTAGACAGTACCTATACCGTGGCAGGCCACATTTGGATCTATTTTGCAGCAGCGAGAAACACTGGCCACGAGTTCAGATTTTTGGTTTGGCTTGCGGTAATTGGCCCTCATCACAGTGTCAGTAGAAAGTGACATGTGGCGCCTGTTGTGCATAGGTGCAAGCCATCCGGCTGCTTTTTCAGTGTTATTGTACCCTGTCAAATAGAAAGTACCATGACAAAAAGAAAATGAGTGGCAAAAAGAAAATGAACTGTAGAGAGAAATATTATGAAATGTTATGACATCTGGATATTCCTGTGTGCATGGATGTCTTCAGCTATTCTGACAAGTTCCCGTTTACATGAGATTGACTGAAAATTGTGTACCTTGAGGTGTAGCCATGAAGTCACATTTGTAGGTGGAGAGGTACTGTGCGGTTAGGGCCTTACAGATCTCACCCTCAGAAGGGAGATATTTCAAAGGGAATGTAATATGGTCAGAGCTTCTTGCAACATCCCTTGGCAGCCTCCACATCATGAAAGACTTGGGGGAAAAAATAGCTTGATTTAAAGGTTACAATACACTGTGAAAGGTCAAGCTTGCCATTTCACTATAAATGTAAAACTGAGGCTTGGTACTAACCTTGCTGGGATGTGGGTTATTTCTCCTCTGCCCTGAGGCTGTTCCTGTACGAATGCATTCAGGTTTACAGGCAGGCTTCCAGCTAAAGTCCTTGCTGTATACACTTGAACCAAAAGGTCCAGACTGTGAATATGAGTCTATCAATGACGTTGACAGGGGCTTCCTATGTCAGTACCAACACAGACGCATAATTACACACACAACCTCACATAATGTGTATGCTTATTTAGAGCTTCATAAGTCCATGATTTTACCTACAGGAAAATATCTGCAGCAGAACTTGGTTGGTAGACGAATTGCCTTTTGTGAGATGTTTCATATGGATCCCACCACTGTTTGCCCCCTAGGAAAAATACTACTATACTGTAACTTCTTTTTTTTTTAAGTATTTCAATCAGTGTAGACATGGCACAAGGTAAACATCTAAACCTGGGTTCAAATTAAACTTTTTGATCTACATAGAAACGGCTAGAAAGGCTAAGAATACCTCTGTAATGTAACTGTGCTTAAAATAAATGTTGCTTTTTTGATCTATTAAAATGTGGAATTGTACTAAAAATAAAAGTGTACTTCACTGTAATACTTTTGAAACACTGTATAAGATAGACACTGCAATAGCTAGTTAACATTTAATTAAATGTAAGTTAATAATTATTTAATATTAACAAACATTGAAACGATAATCATGAGATATGCTTGACAAATGTATAGTTTCATTTTTTTGTGTTGATATAAATTATAGCAATTTTTTTATTGTTTCATTTATTCTGTAAATTATTTTGTGACTTGTTTTTGAAAATCACTATATAACTAAACTTTACCGATTTCTAATATCATTGCTCAATGTTTTAATAATGTTTCTTTGTTATTGTATGTCTTTTTCAGTCACTTGTGAATTTTATTTGTAATATTATACAGACTTTGGTTGAAATATTAATTAATTTTATGTGCTGTCTCTTGCTATCTATGGGTAAAAAAATAACAAATATGAGTTATGTATTGTTAATACTACTATAACACTACTGACAATATATAACTACTACAATACTACAACTACTATTACTTAATAATAAGTTCAAAAATACAGGAAAATCAAAACATAAAAAAGCAGAGCATAAAAGTAAGTGAAAAGAATTAACTGCAAACAAAATAAATGCAAAAATAAATAACAAAAATAAAAAATGATTTTAAAAAATAGAAAACTGGTATAACATGTACATTACTTACAGAAAAACGTTTGATGTTACGATAACATGCAAAAGAAATGTAAGAAAACATATTAAGTTCCATATTGGGTTTCTTTCTGTGTTTACTTATTCTTGGTTTAACATTACCTTTTGTTGCCATTGGTGACCGCTGGTTTGTTTTAGCATCTCCTCTTATAGCTGATTTCATTGTACTTAAATCCATGTAATTCTTAGATGAAAAGTCACCTCATTGGTATCCTGATGAAAAGCATATGCAGACATTTCCTGTGAGTATTAAAATTAGAGCATTACATGTTTACAAGCTATATCTACACAGTGTCAAAGCTGATCCAAGCAGGATGTACTATGCACTGTGGTTATGGAGACCTACAACATTTAAACAGAAGCACAGCAGGGGAGATGTTGAATTAAAAATTTAGTATTGTTAGAGGTCTGTCTGTTACTGGTGATAGTGGGTGGTAACTAAAAACATTTGGGTTTATTTTGCAGTAATCAATATTAAACTCATCAACAACTCAAAGAGAAATAACATACAGCAATAGAATTAATCCTTTCTGAACATTTTATAAATAAAACACATTAAAATAGAAATGTGCAATTCTTCTGTACTGCACATCTTTTGACTGTATAACACATCTTGTAACTGTATAAACTATACTTTAGATAATGTCACGATTTTTTTTCTAAAAATAGTACATGACATAAAGTAAGATATCTAATTTTTGATTTTTATAGTTGCAGGAGGTAAATATTTAACCATTTTGGCTTTGTTCATCCATCCATATCCACACAATAAAATGGACTTAGGAAGTTTTTACTATTAGAAGTCACCTCAAAGCTTTGCTATTATTAATTTTGCTGCTGCTAAAAATGATAGCACTACATTCCCTAACTTCTATTATATTTGAGCCATTGTATTTACTTCAACAATTTGGAGGTGACAGTAAAAAACAAAAAAATCACTGTTTTAACATCAAGTTAAAGCAGTACAGCATCAAAAGGGCTCCTTATTAATGCACAAATGGTAATTGAGTAGTACAGCACTGTGGAAAAGCATTTGCCTCCTTTCTGGTTTCTTTCATTTATATATATATATATATAAAAATTCCCCGCTCAGGTCCTCTACCAGAGGCCTGGGAGCTTGAGGGTCCTGCGCAGTATCTTAGCTGTTCCTAGGACTGCGCTCTTCTGGACAGAGATCTCCAAAGTCGTTCCTGGGATCTGCTGGAGCCACTCTCCTAGCTTGGGAGTCACCGCACCTAGTGCTTCAATTACCACTGGGACCACTGTTACCTTCACCCTCCACAGCTTCTCGAGCTCTTCTCTGAGCCCTTGGTATTTCTCAAGCTTCTCGTGCTCCTTCTTCCTGATGTTGCTGTCAGCCATCTTCTTCTGTTTGTGTGTGTGTGTGTATATATATGTATATATATATATATATATATGCAGGCTTCCAAAAGGTTAAACTTTTGTCTCAGTCCTTTTTGGAATGCTTTTGGAAAATGTTTTTTTTGGCAAATATGAAACAAGCCTTTGTGTTCCTCAGCAGTGAACTCGCCCATGGATGCCACTTTTTCACAGTCTCTTTCTTATTGTTGAATTATAAACACTGACCTTATTGCCACATTCCAGTTACCTCAGACGTTGAGTGACAGAACTCGGGAGTGATGTTACTCCAGAGTTAGCGTGTTTCAGTAATAAATACAAAGAAAGACAGGATTTGATTTGCTTCTTAACAAGGAAGAGCCATTCATGTAATACAATCAAGCAATACAGCATAATACTTGGTTTTTGTAATATGCTGTATTTGCATTATGCACAGCTGCAGGTTGGTGGGCCTGGTCCAACTTTCAGAGAAGAAAATTGGAGTTGAGGGGATATTCCAGACCCCCTAAAAAGCATCTGTTGTTGTAATAAAAAAAACTGAATTGAAAGAAATAAACTGAACAATTCCAACTGGGAGCCGAATTAGTGTGGATTGCAGGATAACTGAGGCAGGTGAGACTTGTGGGTTTTTTTTAGTAATTTTGGTAGGCTGGAAATTCCGGGGAAGGTTTATTGTATGAAGATTGTGGCATGATGTGCTTATTGAGACCTTTTAGACTACTTCATTTTGTCAAAATCCAATTAAGTGATTTCTATAGCCAGTGAAATTGAATCCAAATACCCAGTGAAATCCAAAAAATGTGGTTAACCATTGTTAATTGATTAATATCAATATTTATTAATAATTAATATTCCCTTGAATAAAAGAAACCGTCATTTAATTTTTTTTTTTATTCTTGTCTAATATTAAAATTTTCTTAAACGTGTACGGATCCATCGTTGGATGGATGTAAATAAATAATAAATAAATAAATCAGAACGGGGACAAATACCCTTTCTCAAAGCAATGTGTCACGTAAACGATATGGTTCATTTTTGTTTTTACTAATGGGCTCTGCATTTAGTGTTTACCTTCAGACTCACTGCCATTCAAGCCAAGCGCCAACACATCGCCGTGTTTTGAACAACCAACCGTTCAACAAGCAGGACTGACAGCGCGTGTCCAATAAGATACTCCAAGGAGTTGGCGGCAGCCAATGTCCGACAGCCGGTGCCCAACACACAGAATAAACACAGACGGATCCTCGCAGCCAAAAGACCGCGCACTGACGGTGCTTTTCGTCCCATTGTTTGAGACGTACCGACGTGCGACTGGCCTCACATAGCGCTGTAGGGGTAAGCACTATAAACGTAATTTTAAACAAAGCGAATAGTGTGCGGCTCGTATGAATGAAACAATGCTCTGTGATATGCTTTGCACAGTATACATTACCGTTGTATGTAGTTGGTTGCATGGCTGAACTGAATGGGATGCTAACTCAGTGTCAAGCTCCTGGTGTTTAACGTTATCTCGCTAACTTGGCTAAGTAGTTACCTAACAGTGACATTCACCACAACCACGAGTAATAACCAAAATAAAATGCCCATTGGGTTAAAGGACAAGATCCCTGATGATCGAGTTAACTGTCTGCCGCACTTCGTTTAACGTAACGTCCGCTGCTGTGGTGCGTGCTAACGGTGGCTGGATGCTATGATAAAGGCTAACGCTAGCTGGCTGTTGAATGTGGGTTAATACCGTTGACTGGTGCTGAGGCAGCCGGAGTACGGTGATACAGGCAGAGCATCATTCTCCGGCATTACTGCCATTTTCACTGAACTTTAGGTCGAATAATCTGTAGCGTTCAAACAGGTGACACCAGTAACAGGGGAATTTGTCCTGAAGGACGTGAGGGGTGTTTGAAAACGGGCAGCTAGCCATTGTTAGCAGTCTAATCAGCCATTTTCATAATCGTCTCCCGAGATGAGCACCGTGACATGCTAGCCTAGCTTGAAAGCTAACGCTGATAGCAAGAGGACACAAAGCAAGATGGCTAAAAGCTAATGAACAATCAAATGAGGTGGAAGCTAATGTATTCACGTAGAACCTTAAGCCGGTTAGCTTCACGTTATATTATCAGAGAGCTAATATTAAGCAGCACTTTACTGTTTTTACTAGTTTATACGAGTAAACGTTTGATCTAACGCGCCAGTAGAGTAATGTGTAGCTGATTGTAGTTTTAATAAATCCTGGCCTCTTCATACAATGGATCATCAGTCACCCCAGGCACCCTCCTCCCACCACCCAATTTAAACAATAGATCTGAGGAACTGATAGAGTAGGAGGCAGTCAATTGGCCAGGGCCATTCAGATGCTGTTACTTACATACTTTGATGTAATACTTTGAATTTAAAACTATATATTTTTTTTCTCCTTAAAATTTAGATAAGCCAAAATGGTGAAGGATCCAAAGAAGCCGAGGGGCAAAATGTCCTCATATGCCTACTTTGTGCAGACGTGCCGAGAGGAGCATAAGAAGAAACACCCTGATGCTAGTGTCAACTTCTCAGAGTTCTCCAAGAAATGCTCTGAGCGATGGAAGGTAAAATGAATTATTCACAATATTAGATTTTATTTTCAGTTTTCTAAATTTAGTATTTTATTTTTTAGATTGTTTAAAACTGGCTGTGTTTCTCCAAAGACAATGTCACCAAAAGAGAAAGGCAAGTTTGAAGACATGGCCAAGCAAGACAAGTTGCGTTATGAGCGAGAAATGAAGAATTACGTGCCTCCCAAGGGCCAGAAGAAGAAGCGATTCAAGGACCCCAATGCCCCCAAGAGACCCCCGTATGTGCCATAATCAACACTTTGTCACTTTTTTTTTGTTGTTTTCTTTCAGACTAAGTGTATTTTGAGCAATTAAACAGCAAAGTTTTTTTTTTTTTAATGTTTTGTTTGTTTCTTTTCCCCCCCCACAGGTCTGCATTCTTCCTCTTCTGTGCAGATTTTCGCCCAAAAATAAAAAGTGAAAGTCCTGGCCTTTCCATTGGGGACACGGCAAAGAAGTTGGGAGAGATGTGGAATAGCTCATCTGCGGAAGAAAAGCAGCCATATGAGAAGAAGGCTGCCAAGTTGAAGGAGAAATATGACAAGGTGATATAATCCAAAATGACATGGACGTTAAACTTGTTGATTTGATAGAAAAATGTTCTTGTTTGTGAAACATGGAAAAGAGCATATCTCTCTGTTGCAGGATATTGTTGCTTACCGCACAAAGGGAAAAGTGGATTCAGGACCTGCTGCTGCAGCTGATGATGATGATAACGAAGAAGAAGAAGAGGAGGGAGAAGAGGAGGAAGAAGAAGATGAGGATGATGATGATGAGTAGCTCACTTGGGGATGGGACCTGCAGTTTTGTTTATGCCATATATCCTTATATCTCAATTCACCATCTTGAAAAACAGAAGTCAGATTGACCAAGATCATGTGTATATTTAATGTTTTTAAGATGTACAGTGTTATTCTCCTTTTCATTTTCCTTCATTTTTTTTTTTCTTTTTTCTTTTTTTTTGTAAAGTCAACACTACATATCTTACGTTTGGAATTTTCTAGTGGTAGTACTTTATCCCTACCATATTATGTAACAGTCTAGCAGGACTACAAATAAGTATGAAAGTAACTAGTCTTTAGGTGTTACAACTCAAAAATGAGATTTCTGAGTTGCTAGTGTATTTTTGTTCATTTTGAAAAATATTTTTTTATGTGCTGTCCCAATGTCTTTTTATTGTTCTTTGAATACCACTCTAATATGAAATGCAGCTGTCGACATTCAAGAATGTCTTCAATAAAGGTCGTTTTTTTTTTTTTTTCTTACGTGTTTGTTTTTGTTTTTGTTTTTTTTCTTCCCTCTAATTTTAATTATCTCACAATATCTAAAAACTTCCATGTATTCTATATTCATTACATGCAAATAGGGGCCTTCAGTTCATCTGTATTTCTGTGTTGGGTGTGTCTCTTTTGGGTTGAGGTTTGTTAGCTGGCCAAAAATGCAGTCGGCAAACTATTTGGTAGTTTTGGCACTGTGGGAAGCCGCTGGGTCTTGCTGTAAAAGGAAATAAGAATCTCTATAAAGCCTGTCAGCAGTGGAAAGTAAAAAGTACTCTTAAAATCTCCTCATAGTGGCTCAGTATTAGGAATGCTGCAGTTGTAGTTCCTTTCCTGAAGACGTCCATGTGTGGTGGATCTTGATCCTCTGTCACCAGCCTCAGTTCTCTGTTTGCAAAGCTCTCCCAATTCCTGATTTGACTTATCTTGACAATCGTCTCTGTATCATACTTCCCTTCTAGACAGTTGTTTAAATACAGCAGTCTGCAAATAGCTAGCCTTTTCCACAAATGATACTTAACCTTGACAGTTTTGCAGATGATGGATAACCATCATCTGCAAAACTGTCAAGCTAGTAGTCCATTTTTTTTAAAGTCTTGAAATATAAATGTACCTTTTTCAATGAAGTTCACAATACTAGTGCATCTATGAGTAATTCAGACACTAGAGTTTGAGACTTTTTATGTAAACAGATTGCTAATGGCATAAATGACTAAGGATTATTGACAAGTAATAATCCTTACTTACCACTACCGGACTCATGGAAATATTAAGCCAGAAGGACAGATATCTGGAAAGTAATATAAACACAATTAAGAATAGCACATTGTTTGATTGGAAAGTAAATTAACTTTTATTGATTGTAACAGTTAAAAAAAGATATTGCCCAATGGCTGTTATTTGCAAAGTGCTAATGCATTCACGCCCTCAGCAATGTTTTATAAACTGCGTTGGAAAGTAAGAAACACTGATCATGCTACAGTAGTTTGAGCAACCTAAATCCAGAAGGTGGCGCCATGATATAGTAAAACTGTATGTGTATGTGTGTATGGCATTAAAATCTTTAAACTGCAGTTGTTTTGTCATGCGCACACAAGCGACAAGCCCATATAGGTTCTACACAGCGTTTTTCGTTTGTTCCTTTTTTTCAGGATGACAATGCCTCCATCTGTAGGACATGGGGGATCACTGACTGGTTTGAAGGGACGACTGTTAGGGCTCACCAAAAAAAATGATCAAAACACCAGATTTGGGAATCTCTTTTGGAGGAATAGTTTTGCTTTCCTCCAGGAGAGTTCCAGAAGAACTGGAGTGGATAATCAATGCAAAGAAGCACTGAAGATGCCCCACTACATGATATTATTATGGTTGTATTTTAGTCCCAGCAAAGTATCAAATGAACATAAGAAAAGTACTCCTTCTCTGAGTGCTCTCTTTCCCGAGGCAGGGACCTTTTGTGAGCTCTTGGTCGTATTGAGTTGCAATTCCCTGTAACTGGAGGCAGGGTGGCCTCACCATCACTTAGAGGGGGTTCACATGTCCATTCATCAGGCTTTTCTCAGTAGTGTTTTCCTTTGCAGTAACTGTTCTTAGACGTGTTAGCAAATATGAATGAAACCACTGTGTTCTCCTTTCAGTAGGTCTCACACACAAACAAGCTCAGTGTTCCTGCATGTAGTTAACATCAGGGTCACAACAGTAGTTTTTTTTTTTTTTATTGGAGGCAAACATAAAGATGGCAAAAGCCCGGTTTCCTTTTTCTTTTTGTGGCAGTTACTTTAGAAACAAGATTTCAATAAGTCCAGCACCAACTAAATTTTGAACATTAAATAAAAAGTTAATAATTAAATAATGAATAACATTTGCTCTAAAAATGTTGCCTTTTAGTTCGGTTTCTGTCTGTTTGACATTGTGCTAAAGTATCATGTCAAGTCACTTTTGAAACCTATGATTCAGAATAGTTTTTTTCCTCTTCTTTTCTCTCCTTTTTTACCAGTTGAATGAATGCCATTCTGTCTCTGAATGAAACCCCCCATCTGATATGCAACAACAAAGTCTGCCTCCAGGCTACCTTACTGCAGGCAACTGTTCAGAGAGTCCATTTCATGCCTACGCTGAATAACCTCAATAGCAAAATCCATGGAGAGAATATAAAACATACTGATTCAGTAAACCATAGTTGGATATACTATTACTGTGCTTGTTACCTGGTCATTTTTCTTTTTTTAATTGATTCTTCAACCTTCATTTTTTTTCCATTAGCAAATAAATACAAAAACAATCTTAATCTGCTTCACTCTCAAGTCCCAAGAAACTTTTTTTTCTTTCCCCAGCTGCAGGATTTGCATAGAGCGATGTCAAAGAGGCGTGCCAGTCAGGATTACAAGCTGAACAGATTGAGTAATCACTATGGATACAGCTTTAATAGTTTACCATTTGTTGGGCTTGTGTGGAGGCTGTGCAGTTTCCAGGATTTTACTTTTTAATTCCACGTCTGTTTTTATTGTTATTATTACTTAATTTTGTAATTATGATCAACAAAGAGGCGCTGAAGAAGTAATCTTTATAATGGATTCTACTGGATGTAGGAGGAAATATATAATTATATTTTTTCACTTTGTGGTAAGTTGGCCTGTTGGTTGATGTGTTTTGATAACTGGCTTCAAATTTAGTTTAGATGTCTATTTGTGTTTAAGGCTTCCGGCACATTTGACATATCTCCAATAATTTCATGACTTCAAAAGTTGACAATTTATGCTCGCTTCAAAGAAACTGTGACTCCTTACCTTCTTCAGGTGTTTATTTCTACATCATCTCATAAACTTCCATCTGGAAATAGGGTGAATGTAAGTAGTGTGAGGGAGCTTGCA
>VOQK01003556.1:32553-45453 GCA_015052645.1 Benitochromis conjunctus | reverse complement strand
AACGTGGACTGATTATCAAGATTGCTGTGACCAAGTAAGGGGCCTCTTCACTAGATAGCCTTGTTTGACACACTGCACTGCATCTGTACAAACTAAACGGGTCCAGTTTCCACTGACATCCTGTATGTCTATAGTTAACTGCAAATGCTGACCACTGAATACAATTTTCAGTTGTGATTAACCATGACATTGAGTAAACATATTTTTGACCTTCATTATACTGTATTGATATTATAAAGAATAAAGGATTTGTTTAAAAATATTCCTGTAGTTCAACACTCTTTAAATCGGTGTTGAAATATAAATAAACAGCACATGTCTCTATATAACCTAAGCTGAATAAGACATCTGAAAAGTCGTGAATATACTCTGATATCATATTCAGTTAACATACCATAAGTTTACTGGCCCCGCCAGGTGTCCTCCACCAGACCGTCTGCTATATCTCAGTTTAAGCCCAAAGTCACAGTTAAGTACAACGATCAATAATCTGTGAACTGTTAATAAGGCTTTATTTGGCAGCATGTTTAACTGTAATCACACATATTATTTTCTCTGTTATTTAAAACAAAAAACAGGAAGTTTTGAGGACAAAGGCCAAACATGGGTTATCATTTAATACCCGAGGTATACAGAAGGGAGATGGCAGGGTACATAGATGGTCTCCGAGCAGGACCCCTCTCACTTTTGTCATTTAGCACAGAATAATGTACCTGGAGTACAGAGGCACAAGGAGGAAATTACAACTGCCACTGGTGTCAGCCTGTATTAGATGGCATTTTTATGTTTGATGGTTCTGTAGAACAATCTGTAAACCCAGCACTGGCATATTATAGCTCCAGAAAACTGTCATTCAAAATGTGGTAATTAGCTATTTTCAAATAGAACAGACTCAATAAAGCAGAATATCCATTCTCATTTTACCTCAGAGAGACATATCTGGCCCTTTAGCTACTAAAAGAGCTACATCATAATGGCGTCTCACAGACACACAGAAGATATCTTTAGATGTGAGATGATCTCACTTCCAACTTGTCATTATTATTATACAAATGCAAGTACAGAACTCCTTAGCGCCACGTTTAAATGCACTGAGTAGCCTTAAGCATCACTTTTTTAAAGATAAAGTGTTGAAAAAAGGCACAATCTTTTCTTAAACCTAGCCAGTGAATCCAAAGTTAAATAAGCAAGTTAAAGTAAAACTATGTAGTGACTGAAAACGTGAAATAATAACCTCGGAAATCTCAATTCATCCAACCATCTAGTCATTTTCTTCTGCCACTTCAGTTCAGGGTGCCAGAGAGGAGGTCGTTGGCTGCTGTCAGAGGACGAGAGGTGGGTTAAACCCCGAACAGGTCGTCAGTCTATCACAGAGCTAACACAGAGAGACAGGCAACCATTCATGCTCACATGCACACCTACTGCTCATTTATAATCCCAACAGGTGAACCAGGGATGTTGGACTGTAGGAGAAAGCTGACGTACCATGTCTCTCTACTTCATCAACAATAACAATTGCATTATGGCACTGAAGCAAAAGGAGAAAAACCAAAACTATGAGCTGAAAGATGCCAAATTGCTCAAACTTCCCTCAGAGCAGCACCTTTCAAATAACAGTCATTTAACCAACATTTCATACTGTTTAACATCCTGATATGGGGAACTTTGGTGTTGCCCGTTCTCACTCCCGACACGTAGCATACCGACGATTTGTCATGTCAACACGGGACAACACCTTCCATGTTAGTGAGAACGTGTTGGATTTTGAGAGAAACCGTTAAAATTCAGCTGATATAAATTAGACAAAAAGAAAAAAAAAGAAAAAAGAGAAAATCATTAAGTGTTCGTGACTGGTAACTTTTGCTGACCACATTTTGCCATCAGATAATGAATTAGGATGTCAAACAGAGATTTTCACATGTACAGTAAAGCGTTTTAACTGAGAACAAATGCCTACCAGAAAGAGCTATTTACAGTAATAACAACTGCAGGTGTACAGTGTGTGCACGTGTACACAGGCTGTTATTGGCTTTTGACTGGGAAGCATAACGGTGAGATCAGAACAGTCATTGTTCTTTAAGGCGTGTTCAGGACACAAGCTTTCTCCACCACCTATTTAGTCAGTGTCATTCTTTCTTTTTCTCTCACATCTTATCTCATGCACACACACTTTGATAGTAACTTCATTCTTCACGCCTTCATTCGGCGTTCACCTGTCGGGTGTCTCTCGTTGCTTACATTCATAAGTCAGCAGAGGCAGCAGCTAGTGATACTGATGTTCCAATGAGGGGACATAATTGTGCAGTAAAATGCTTTGAACAGTTCAAACAATAAATATGGGGTTATTAAAGCTTCAAACACTAGATGTCAGTGCAGTTGTTAATGTGTGGGTGTTGGATAGAAACAAGAAACAAACTGATTAACAGTCCAAACTAAAATGGTTTTCTACGTGCTCGAGATGCCACGAAGGTTATTGACTAACCGATGACTTTTACATACTCGTTACATCGGAAGGATTTTTTTTTTTACATTTATATCCAAGCTCAGCTTGTTTATAGCTGGAATTTTGCACACAAAGAAACGACGTCTGCTTTAAGCCAGCACAGTGAATCACAAGAATTGTAACTACACCTGAATCAGCAGATAAATGGCAGCTCTACATGCTCAGATTGACAAAAGAGATTGGAGCAGTTGCACGCATGTAAATCAAAGAGTGTGTGCTTAGGGTGTGTGCGTTGAGGTAATGTTTTCACAGAGACAAAAGTGTTTGCATTAATGGTTGACAGCAGTCATGTGGTCGGGTTACACTAAGATTTTTAGTGTGCAAACGGCAAAATACTCAACTACAAGAGAAAAAAAAAGATCAGGAGAGTGAGAAAGAATGGGAAAAAATGACAGTGACTTTGTACGCATGAGAGAAAAAGACAGAAACACAGTGGTGCACAGACGGATGTGTGTGTGTGCGTGTGTGTGAGTGCATCACATATTGACTCCATATCTATTTTCACGCAGCCCGAGATGGATCCTTTGAAACGCTGCTCGTATAACACACCACCGCCAGCCATGAATTGCAGAAGCATTTTTCAAGGATGTATTTATCTTCAAGGTCAGGCCAGCTGCTGGAGTCTGTTGTGTGCATTCGAGTGTATGTGTGTCCGGGTGAATTTGCGGATTGCGAATGCTTATACATGTCTGTGGAGGAGTGTGTGTGCGTATAACAGAGGGTACTGTAACAGTGTTTGTATATAGTTTATTGCATGCTAGCCTTGGAATATAACTTTGAAACACAAGCACGCTGTAAAAAAGTGCTGATGAAATCTAATAAGCCATTAAGTTGACAGGTACCAGTGCACACGTATGCACACAGAGAAACAGAAGAAGGTGGACTGACAGAAAGTCTCAACATGCAGATTGTGTTTGACATGTCGACAGCTGGTTGCCGTGGTAACATCATAAGGAAAGTAGAAAGAGGAAGAGGTGAAGCTGGGCAGTGACCTAAATGCTGAGTCTTTGTGTTGTGTAATGAAAACTTTCAGCCGAAATCTGAAATCTACCTCTGGAATGCCACACAGCATGATGATGGCACGCTGTTAACCTCAGATGGTTGTTTGGGGACAATCCCAGTGCACGAGCAATTTCTCAAATACTCAGACAACAACCACGCCAAGTTTCAAATCACTCAAATCACATTTCTTCCCCATTCTGATGTTCGGTTTTACCTTCAGCAGGTCATGTCCACCATGTCTACATGCATTCGTTGCTGCCATGTGATTGGCTGATTAGGCATTCGTGTTAACAAGCACTAGAATAGGTGTACCTAAATATTAGATATCCCCACCACCACCATCAACACTGAAACCACCTGCCTAATATTCTGCAGATCTTCATCACGCTGTCAGAACAGTTGTGACCTGTCGGTGCATGAACACAAGGCCTCTGGAGGTGTTGCGGCACCAGTATGTAGACCAGTACAGCCTCAGGGGACCAGGCTTATGTATTCTGGCAAATGCTGCAGCTGCTCACATTGACATGTGGGGAGTTCAGAGGTCAAGACGACACCATGGACTCATGTTTGTTTTGTTTTTATGAGGCAGTTCTGAGCAGGTTCTGCGACATTGCAGGGGTCGTAGTCTGCTGGGGGAGGTTGCTCCTGTTGGTGAGTGCCGGTGACACAGGGGGTGCAAATGGTCTGCAGAAGCTAGAAAAGAAGACGACTGGACTTGTTTAAGTTTCATGAAGATGTTTCACCTCTCATCCAAGAGGCTTCTTCAGATCTAAAAGCTAAAGGTGAAGAGTCCCAGGTATTTAAACCATAAAGGGGGTTGTCCCTAATCGACTAGATCCTTAGATTAATATGACCTGGATGACCGAGAACCGACACAGACACGCGCTCTGCAGTAATGTTTAGGTGGGTGGTGTGAACGTAATGTCTGCATGAATGCCAGGATCAAAGTTTTCTCAGTGGTGCACTGCATGATGACAGGATGATCAATGTTTTTCACTTCAGATCAACTTTAATGGCCACTTGTTAACACTTGTTTTGAATAGCCTACAATGACAGCATATTTGTAATTATTGCACTCAACTAATGTCAGATTAGTGAGACACAGTTTTCAGAAACAGCCTTGTAAGCATTAAAAAAGGAGCTGTGAGGATTAGGTTTCTCTATTTTTTAAAGTTCCAGTGTTGTAATTATAGACACAAAGCTAGTCACCCACCGTCCCTAAACATAGCACGTAATAAGCAATGAGCACGACTAACTGGAATCTTTCAGATAATGGAAAAATTTGGTGTCTCATTATTTAACAGGTTGGCTGAGTAACAGGCTAACCTCCCAAGAACTTGGTGCATTCCTTTAAAAACTCACCAGCTCCCACACACTCCCACACACGCCGGCCCTAATATTAGAACTAAATATACCACAAAAAACGGTGCCTGTGGTGCACATTTGGAAAACTGCGGGCCTTCCTTCTCCCACTCTACTGTGTATTTTGGCCTGAGCTGAACTGACGAGGTTGCGAGCATCGCTGCAGTCAAGTGCAAACAAGTGGACACTAAGATCTCCAAACCTCACTGGTCAAAAATTAGTCAGTTTCCATGTCAAGTTTTATATATTTGAGACAGAGTCTAAGAAATCTGCTTGAGTTTGAAGCAGCTTATATCACACTGAAAGCAGCTTCATTTAATCCGCGTTATCGACCTGATGGACACTTAGTGGGTGAAGCCGATAAGCTGTAATACTGTTACCTATAATGCAATGCTTCCACACTCGTGTCTGCAAGTGAGTAAGATGTGTATTCTTCTTCTTGAGGCCTTTGAGTCCCGACTGTACAAACGAAACGTCCAATATTCTTCAGCTCCACCCCCGATCAGCAAGCACACTGGGTTCCCCTGTGTTTATTTTTAGGGTCAATATCTGCTAATCTTTGGGTAAGTAGACAAGGGATCCCCCACTGATATCAATACCACTCATACACACTTATTCACATACACAGCTGTGGCTTGTAGCTACCCCTGTCATGATTTCATATGCCACCTGTTGCTGAATAGCAAGTTGGTCATTAAAAACAAATGTAATTCCTCTTACTCCCTTTCTCTGTCTGTCACTTTCTCACATTCTCTCTATTTTCAGTTTGATGTGTGCCACGCGCTGTACATCACTTATCTATTTCTGCATCTACTTTGTTGTATCTAGCAGTCTGCTTTTTTTCCATTGCCTATTTTCACTTCAGCGTTAAGCAGCCTTGGCTAATTAAACAGTTTATAACCACGAGTGTTTCTACAGTCTACACTGTATTTATGTAACTCTCTCTAGCAGGAATCACACTCAATTTGTAGCTTCAAACTCTTGGTCCTCATTTATTGCACTTTCATTTCATTTAAGGATAATCTAAAATCCCAAACACAATAAAGAAGTCATCAGTTAGTGTACATAAAACACATAATTACACATGGACATCACAAATTTAAAAAAAAAATGCTTTGGTGCATATTTGGGATCATTGGACTGTTGAAACACCCAGTTGTGTCCACATTTCAACTGACTAACTGCCGATTTGAGGTGAAGTTGAAAAATTTGGAGATACTTCTCCTTCATCATTATTCCATCCACTTAGTGCAATGTACCGGTACTGGCAGCAAAACAGCCCCAGAGCATGATGCTACTACCAGCGTGCTTGGCAGCTAGTATAGTGTTCTCAGGTTTGAAAGCCTCAGCTTTACTCCTCCAAACACACCTTTCGTCATCATGGCAAAATAGTTCAGTCTCTCTCTCAACCTTTCTCCAGAAGGCATTTGGATGTCCGTGTGGGAAACCTCACATTTCAGTTGAGCTTGAAACTGTCGATTTTGGAGCAGGGGCTTTTTGTTTGGTGGGCACCCTCTCAGTCTATGCTGATGTGAAACTTACTTTAATGTCAACAGTAATGCTGGTGTAACAACAGTTTCTAGTGTGGTTAAAGGGTTGTTCCTGGATCTGAATCAACTTAAAGTACAGTTGTTTGAACTGAAGATCCAGGAATCTGGAGTTGTAAAGAATCAGTTCCAGGAGACTTCGCCAACATGTGTAAATCTACAGTTCTCCTTCTTATTGACAGAGGTCCTTGGGCTTTCCCATTGTTCTGAGCATTGGTCAGTCCAATGAGCGCTCTCAAA
Source organism: Benitochromis conjunctus (assembly GCA_015052645.1). NCBI lineage: Eukaryota > Metazoa > Chordata > Actinopteri > Cichliformes > Cichlidae > Benitochromis > Benitochromis conjunctus. The sequence continues at coordinate 38,799 of VOQK01003556.1, read as the reverse complement.
CAAATCCTTTTTATGCTGACAAAGAGAAAATACCAGTTGTAGTCAATCATCATCACTAATGAGAAGTTGATAAGCATTGGTCTACTCCAGTTAAAAGACACTGTAGAACCTTTAGTCTGTGTATACATACTTGTGGCCCTGTGTATTACAGAAAACCCCAAATTAATTCAAACTTGTGCACCCAGTTCTGTTTTTTTTAAGTCACTAAAGAGTCTGTACAGTCAAATCATTCAATGCCCAAAATGACCACAACATTCATGCCCATACTGTATGTAAATTTCTGACCACAACTATAAATAAAATTGAATTGAACTGATTGAGAAAGTGGCTCCATATTTAGGTATAGATGTGAAATAAAAAGCTGTATCATCAGCAAAAAAAAAAAGAAAAAAATTGCATATTGTTGCAGACCCCGTAGGTAAAAGGGGTGGAAGTAGTTTCGATTTAGATTACTCATGTAATCCAAAAAGTAGGTTAATGCTATTTTAATTATCTTTGTTAATAGCTACACACTTTTCTTTAGTAAGTAGTAAACACTGTGACATGGAAGCCACATTTCTATTAATTTTGCCATAAGGATGTTTAGTTGACAGCGTCAAAAACCTTTGACAAGTCTAATAATAAACCAAGACTGTAGAGATCTCGTGAACAAGCTGCAAATTCCTCTATGTGTATCTCAGTGTCTTTCTCTATCCTCCCTTCCTGACAATTCTCCACCCCCACCAACTGCAAATCCTTCCAGCATGTTGTCCTCAACACTCACTCCTCCCTTTCCCATTTTTCTACAATGCTGGAAAGTGCTGACGAGGGGGTAACTCAATAGAGAGGCGAAATCTAAGAGTGTCTCAGGACAGAACAGAGGGTCAGTGCAGGACATGAAGGAACAGAGAGTAGCATTATATTTTCCCTTTTTATGCTTGCTAGTCTTTCAAATTTAAAATTACTTTTTTTTGGTGGTTATTTTTGTTCTTTCATTAGTAAACCTTTCTTTTAACAATACTGTAAGTCACAGTGCCAGGCACAGTTGAATATATCATGACATTACTACTTTGTGTCAGAATTTTACACTGGAAACCATGGCAGACATTACTATTACTAACAGCCAACAGTAAAACCTAACCACGGAGGTGTTTGATTATTAAAACCTGTAATTAGCAATTACATTATTAAGTCATTATTAAGGCTTAAAATGTGCTGTAATTTCCAGCTTTCTCTTCCACACAAAATTTGTAGAGAATGAATAATTGATGTTGAAAGCCTGATACCTAGGCAGTGTGGTATAATCAACCATGAACTCCCAGGGATGAAATCTCATTTAACACTCATAATGAAAATTCTCTGCAGTAAAAAAAAACACCTTCATACTTTTAACTGGCTGCAGTTTTATTACAGCTACAGCATTTTACTGACTTTTCTTTTCTTTCATAGATGCACCTACTACAAATAAATTCCGCTGTTGGCCTTGACTAACTGGGTGCAGGATGGCCTACTAAATCACTCAGGAAAAGATAAGCGAACAAAAGGGAGAAAAAAGGAGAACAAAAAAGGCAGAGAGTTTACAGCCTATACAGACGGAGACTGATAAGCGCAGACGTGGTGTATAGGACGATATGGACAGAGAAAGGAGATATTAAAAAATAGGAAGACGTTAAGATGAAAGGACAGACAGAGAGAGAAAAAGTTAAGGGGAAAGTTTCTCTTGGATAAAAGATGGAAAGAACAGACTTCTTCAGCATAACTTTGCCTTGGGGGAGATAGAAATCCTAGCAAATCCAAAAAATTTAAATGCATTTATTTGGCACAATTCATACAGTGGAATTCATTTGAATGCATTCATAAAATGCAAGAATAAGTTATGAATCCAACATAAAGCATCTTAGGAAGGTGTTGGGACACCTCGTGCTGCGAGAACAGCTATAGTGCTCCTTGGTGTTGATTCTCCAAGTCTCTGGAGAAGTTACTGGAGGGATGAAGCGTGATTCTTTCAGAACTTCTTCCCTCATTTGGTATTTGATGAGTGCTTTAAAAAATCTCCTATAGTTACTGATTTCGGTTGAGTTCCACCGAGTCCAGAGTATATAGCATATGACGTACACTTTTTAATATTCGTCCAAACATTCAGTGAGCACTTACGCCCTGTGGATGAACGTAACAGGACCTTTAACGTTTTTAAATCATTCAAAAGCAATCTGATGCAAGCAGCTTATTTTGGATTCATAGGACAAAGATAATCCATAACAATGTTAGAGCACATTGAAAGTGGTCTGTGAGAAAACTAAACTCTCAGATCATTGCACTCAGGCTATAAAAAGCTAGCCTACTTTGACCAATCGGTGGTCATTTCAAGTCAGATCAGATAAAAAGTATAAACACAAAAAGACTTTATATGACCACAGTGGCCTTCACTAAATCCTGTGTGTTTTTATTGCTTGTTTTTTCTTTACAGGATCATTATATTAAGTAGCTTTTACTTATAAAAATTGAATTTTAGAGTCTGCTCGTCACCCACATAAATGTAAATCACTCTGAATTACATTAGACAGTGAGTACTGCATTATGCTTATTTACTGCACAGAACTGTATAACAAAGGTGTTATGTAAATATCTTGAGCCACCCATCTATCCTTTGTATTTTCCTTCCAAGGAGTCAAGCTCAGTGTTTTATCTACAGATAACAGAGAACTTAGCAAAAGACAATTATAGAAATTGTATCTCCAGGCGGCCTGTTGCAAAAATACATAATTTGCTCTCACTTCCGTTTTTTCTGAATATACAAAAAAGCCAAGAATTGGACAAGTGATGGAGACTGAAAGCCATGTCCTAAAGAAATAGGTAAAAATCAAATGAAGACAATACAGGATCTGAGAGATTGTGTCTGGCTTTTAAGCAGATCCATCTACCGTTCACTGAAACTTAATCAAAAATGGTCTCAATCAAAGGGTCAAGAAGTCGTTCTTAAGAAAGGGAACAGGGAGAAAAGGCTGAGGTATGCCAAACCACACAAGATGGACTGAAAATCAGTGCCACCAGGTCTGATGGACTAATGCATCTGGATTTGTCATTTCTGGCTCGAATCTTTATTAATGTGTATATGAAGATATGACATAAGGAGAGAGGTACCACAGAGAGCATCTGCAGCCACGTGTAAAACACGGTGGACTGCCATGGTTTTGGGTTGAGTGTTGGACATCTTGTCAAAACTGATGCAATGATGAGCACAGAAAAGTATCAGAGTTGGATCCTCCATGAAATACATCTGTCTGATTGGTAGTGGCTTCAATTGTTTGCCTTACATACTGTATTCCTGTGTGTGTTTCCTTAATTTTCAATAAATAGCTGCAGCTACTCCCCATTTTCCTAACAAAATATAAAGAAGTTAGACTTCACACAGTACTACATGTGCAGCTCCTTGATTGTGTTTTCTAAAAGTAGTTGTAACCACAGCCTCTCACACGTTGGCCAAGTCAGTGCTATTAGTGATACTGAGTATGAGAGACAGGACTTCATGTACAGAACTGTTTACCAAATATATTAACTAGACATCGACAGACACACAAATCAACATAGAAGATGTGGGCAAGGTCCAAAGAAGACAGATAAAGTGGCATTATTACCAGTCCCATGTGTGATTCAGTAGTGCTGCAGAGAAAACAGAAAACGACCACACTCTAGGGCCAACAGTGCTTGCGTCATGTCTTGACACCCCCCCCTTCTGAAAATAGAGTATAATGAGAGGTGGGGATGTTGGGTGTATGGGGTAAGTGTGTATGTGTTTGGAGGCAGCTATAAAAGTCATATTGTGTCCTCTCCCCCTTCATCTTGCTCATCTTACCTCCACCTCTTGCCCTTCTATCTGCTCCAATTCCTCTCCATCACCTTTTATTTTGCCTTCTTTCTCAGCTGCAATCATCCACCCCTTTATTCAGGTAAGACAGAGAATAAATAAACACACACACACAAAAACATTTACAGGTGCAAGAGGCCTTTCAGAGGCCACTGGGAGCTGAAGATTTGACTGCATTTTTTTTTTCGGGGATTATCTGTGACAAGCAGAGAGACTTCAACTAAGTGAGTATGAGTGACACATGGGGATAAACCGTTAGTAGCTGCAGAATGTGCATCAGGGGTGTGTTTGTGTAAGCCTGAGGGTGAATGCTCTGCTAGAAACTCAACAAAGAAAATCAATCAGGAGCTCCATTGATTGAGGATTTGCGAGGTCTATGAAACACAACTTGATAAAGTTAAAAGGTGCAGTCGATAAAACACTGGGGGGGGGGGGTACATGAATATTCTGGATACAGTATTAGAGTGCCAAAGAAGAATAACAAGCTATGTAAATATATCTTTTTGAAATAAATTCAAAAACTGTTAAATAAATGGATGTTTGGTGGTTTCAGTTTGGCTTTTGCTCCTCTGCGGTAGCTTGTTTTTAATAAAAGGTAATGTTAGCAGCAGGTGTTGGTCTCGTGGGTGTTTCTTTGGCTCAGGTTTCACCACGAACAGGTGTCAGTGGCACAGCAGCTGTGTACTTAAGTAACTTTAAGTACAGTAGCTAATGTCTGCTGTAGATGATTTTAGGTGCTGTTGGTATTTTGAATAGTCCGCTTTTGAAAAAAAAAGGGAGTTAAATAAGACATGCTTCACTGAACAATACACTTTTCTGTGCCATGACTAAGAATTACCACGACTTCGATCTTTAACCGGCAAAGATTTATATGTGCTTTAGGGTATTACGCTGACCTGCTTTTCAAATTATTAACTAACTTCACCAGAAAAAAATTAAAGATAAAAAAGTTAAGTTGCTGGTTAGAACTGTATCTACTTTTCTAAAGAAACACGACTTATTTATAGCACACTCGCAGGGAAGAGTGGCTTTCAATCCTCAGTGAAGGTCTGTTATGATACTAAAATATAACCCCACATATCCATCACAGCATGCACATCCTTCACTGCAAGTTAAATAAAGTCGCTGAGTGTCATTCATAATATGTGAGCAGAAACGTTCTCACTCTGCGCACTGAAATAAGTGGGCACACACAATTACCCACCCCATAAGGAAACCCAGTTACCTCAGGCTCTGTTGTGTATGTGTACTTTTTTGTATCACCATTTCAGCCAATCAGAATGTTATCCAATATATTACACTACAGCTAAAATCCTTTATGTTTTGAGCATTTTTGTTCTTCTTTTATTAGAGACATACACAAAATATCTGAAATGAAATTATTATGATTGTTACTACTACTACAACTATTATTACTGCTTCTTCATTTGTCTCTTTGTTTGCAGTGCACAAATTCAGTTAAATTGGGATGAGTGTCGGATTTGAGTGTGAAACAGTTCGTACATGTGGTTTAAACACAGAGTTGTGTGACTGAGGCCCAGTATCTCCTCATTACAAGTGACATTACATTTGAGGGCACAGTAACGGAAAAAGACATGCTCGTGAACACTTGTTGCAAAGTTGGGACAAAACCTGTGAATTTTACAATGGGCTGAAAGAATCCCAGTTATCTAATCTGAATGTTTAGCTTTGTGTTTTACAAAATACAAAACATAAAATCTGACAAGATCCAGAACAACAACTTGACTGACTGGAACCACATGTCTGCTTATATGGTTAATGAAAAATAACGTTTCCAAAAGCAAAAGATGTTGTCCCTGAGATGGCTCATGACATCAACGCTTTCTATTTGCATCATCTTATTGACAGAAAAAAAATCTGCGCATCTCAAGACATTTCACGAACCACAAACAGATGCTCTCTAATTGGCTTTTGCTGCCAAAAATCAGACACATAACAGGTGTGGTGACAGTTGAGAAGCTGATTGGACAGAAAGCAAGAGGATGACAACGAATTTCTGTTTTTACTTTTATCATTCTGTCCTTTGGACAGGAAGGCCTGAGATTTTGCAGGGGTCAGGATAGTGCAATCTGCAGAGGGACTACTGACATGACCCCGGTGGGGCTTTGCAAGTCTCTCAGCACAAGTATCCTGACTGTGAGACATATAGTCTTACATACTCAAGAGCTCGCATCTCTTAAAGACACAAAACTCATTCATCAAACATCTATCTTGACAACTCAGCACTTGCTCCCAGAGCTCTGAAATGACAGGAGTCTGGGATCCTTCAGCTCAGGTGTGACACCTACAGGCTAAAGCCACGTACTGCAACTAAGAGAACACTGACCACAAAGTAGAACTGAGCAAGCAGATGAGACATGAACCACAACAGGTTTCACATT
>VOQK01003556.1:0-10440 GCA_015052645.1 Benitochromis conjunctus | reverse complement strand
GCAGCTCTTTACAATCAGGCTGCGGCAGCTGTGTCAGCATCAGCTCTAGGATGTCTTCTGAGCTCAGAGAGAGGTCAACCACACGTACCTGAGCCAAGATAGATGGATGGATCCCTACAGAACAAGAATAAGACTTAACTAAAAGTTAAAAAGAGAATTTCCACAAGAGGATCTAGTTTACCTAGTCTCTATATTAGCATTTGGTGCTTTATTTTACTTGCTCTACAAATAAAATCAGGAAAGAAATCTGGTGTAAAGTTAAACTGTTGCCATTAATCAAACTAACCACTGTTAAGTAGTCTAATCGGCAGACATGTGCTGAGGAAGAGACAAAACTCAGGATGGACCATCTGAATAGGTTGATTTAAGCCTGGAAAGTAACATCCAGGAGGACGTGCCAACTTGGCCAGGAATTGAGGACTAGCGATTGCACGCTCCACATGAGTAAGCAGTACACTCAAACCTACAAAACAAAAGGTTAGGAATGATTATTAGGCTGAAAAAAACAGACTATCACTTAGAGCTGGCACCTAGATTTTTCTTATGTCACCTTTCTCAGCAGCCTGGTCCAGCTTGTGCACCAGTTCTACGTCATCTGCACAGATTATCATCCCAAAATCAATTTCTTCCTCAAGCTTTGTGTTCTTTCCTGTTGAGCAGATATTTATCATGCACTGAATTGTAGCTGGTCCAATACAATTCAGATACTGTCTTACATGGAGCTGTGTGATTTAAAAATGATGAACAAACTCTTTGTATAGAAATAAAGAGGTTGACAAGCATGCCGTTGATAAAACAATCAGCCACAGCAATCAAACCACTAACAGGTGAAGTGAGTAACATTGCTTATCTTGTGTCACTGGTGAAGAAATGGAGTACATTAGGCAGAAAGTAAACAGTCGATTCTTAAAACTGATGTGTCAGAAGTATAAAAACATGCATGCGTTACATTCTAAGAAACAAACTGATGGGAGACTCCAGAAAAGCAAGTCTTGTGGGATGTTCACTCTATGCACAACTTCCTGTTAGCTAATAAACGTCCATGTTGTCTATGTTGATCCCTGTACACAAGAACCTACACTAGAAACATGAGTGTTGGACCTAAACAACAGAGCAAGAGCAGAAGGGCTGGTCAGATGAATACCATTTACCATCTACCTGGGGATGAGATGGCAGCATAATGAACTAAGAGGAGGCAGCAAGCCAGTAGAGCCTCTGCCTCCTCTGTGCAGTGCTGGAAGAGCTGAGGTTGGAATTCATGCAGATACTACTTTTGCACATTCAACCTACATAAATACTGTTTACACCATGTACACCCTTTCATGGCGACAGTCTTTCCTATTGCCTCTTTCAGCATGCTCATACAAAAAGCTACACTTCAACAACTTCAACTTTGAGAAATGTCCCAAAAGAGTTCCAAGGTCTTGACTCATCCAATCTGATCAAACATCAGCAAGCCCAATTCATGTGGCCCCCATCTCACACGTTACCGACTCTAATGGTCTTCTGCAAAGTAGCTAATGGATAATACCACAGCACACCTTCAGAGGTTTTGTGGAGTCCATGGCTAAATGACTCAATCCTGTTTTAACTGAATAAGGGGAACCTGCAAAATAATAGTCAGGTGGTTTTAATGTTGTGGTTGGTCAAAGTAAATGCTACATGTGCAGTTATTAATCTTAAAAATGTAGGCACATACCTGGGATGAGCCTGTTTTGAAATTTCATCTCCAGATGTTGCTGGCTGTCTACTAGTAGAGGCCAGTGCTGGATGTAGATACTTCTGTAGCCACACAGCAACAGTTTAACCACCAGTCTGGCAGAGAGAGTGTCTTCAGTTTGCCACTCATTCATCCCTAATGCCTGACCCAAAGGCAGCCGCAAACTCTCAGTTACAGGGATGGGAAAACCAAGAGATGTGGAACCAGGCATAGCGTCTAACTGCGTAAACAGAGAGGTTCTGGGGTCGTTGGGGTTTATGTTGATGCTTCCTGTTTGGCACAGCATCCAGCACTTGCTCAGCAGTTCTGTGCGTGTATCAGGACCAAAAGGGCCTAAATATGAGATGATAGCAGCCAAGAGGAGGGCGTCCCCTGGCACGTTTTGATTACGTATCTCTGCGTGCTGTGGTGCAAACAGAGAAAAAATTATTTTAAAAAAAATACAAAAATAGGTATGTTAAATGTTCAAGTGATGCAAAATGTTTGCAAATTACCTGAGCAGCAGCCCTCCAAACTTTGACCAACATCTCACACTGCCCAGCACATGCAGAAGCTTCTCGCTCTGCACTTTCAGCTTCATGTAGCAGCATCAGTTGTTCCATCAGGTCATTTTGAACACCCTGCAGTTGAAGCTTAATGGCCTCCAGTGAGCTGTACGCCTCCTGCTTGCGCTGCTTGGCTCGACATAACTGACTTCTCATCTCTGCAGCCTGCACCTCCAACTGCTGCTTTAGCAACACTCGCTGCTGAACACAGCAGTACTCATACACAGCCTGGACCCATCGACAGAGGGATTCGCAGGCCTTACTGCCCTCTCGCACAGCCTCAGGCACAAACTGGGGACTGTGGACTATCTGTCCAAGCTGTTGCAGCTGTTCATTTGTCAGGTTGTAGCGGTCAAAATATTTCAGCTCCTGCACAAGGAGATGTTAGCAAGACAGTAAGACAAAACCAATTACCCAAACTATCAAAAGTCTCAAAGCTACATTGACTGGAACCTACATAACTACACAAACTGATGAATGATGGCAGAACTTCAGATATATGTTTATCCACTTGTGATACTCTATTTAATTCACTGACCACTGCAATCAATGAAATCTATAACAAATTCTCTATAAGACATTTTTCTTCCCACCTGGTAAAAGTCAGCTTGTGAAAGAAGTTGTTTAGCACTTTCCCAGCCTGGTGGACGTCTAAACAGCAAACAAATAGCATCCATGACTTGCACAACTCCCACAGGTGGGTCTCTGTAGTGGCGCACCTCCTCCACATCCGATGGATCCAAACACTTAAGAATCTGACAGCCTAACAAGAATGTGGTTTTTACCTGGGGACAAAAAAAAATTGCATGTGAACCTAGAATTCATTTTTGTGTGACGCTTCTATTAAATGTTCTCAGTTTTTTCTGTCAAACTATCTCAAACGGATAAAAAGTATTTTATAATGGGTGAAGAAATGCTTTGAATTATTTAAAAGATTTGGATGCACTTATTGTAACAAAAAGAAAATAAGTCGACCTGTTTTTGAGCCTGATTTATCTCCTCTTCCAGGTAACACAGTTGTTTTTCCTCTGCAGTGCACTTCTCACAGGCTTCCTCAAACAGTTTCTTATGATCTTCTACAGCTTGAATGAGCTCTTTCTCACGCTGAAGGACAAAGACAAAGGAGATGTGGTGTGTATGTAGCTAAACAAAATTTTTTTGCTGCAGATATGCTATGCTATAAACTAAATGCTGCATTTTTAAAATGAATTAGCTGAGGTATAGCATAACGTGTTCTTTAAAACTACACTTTTAAATTATTCCCTGTGTGTACTACATTCTTCACCCCCTCCATAAGCATTTGAGGTGTGGTGAACACACACATCTTTTACATAACTTCACTGCGGTCACCTTGTGTAGTAGACAGGCAAACCGGCCACAGAAATAGTCCATGTTAATGTTCTCCACGTTACCTGTTGTGTTTCAGAAACCATCTTCTGCACACTTATTAGTTGCTCCTTACACTGCATGGATATATTCTTCACTGCATCCAAATGAGACAAAGCAGCAGCAATTCTAAAATATATATATATATATAAATATTATTGTGGACAAATATGGTTGTTTCTGTTTGAAACATAACAGGATGTTAGCCTGCTGGTTTTGGTTACTGTGATGAATGGAGCTATGTGACATTTTGTAGAGGATTTAGTCTGTGGTGCAGTTGTGCTATAAATTTGTGCTTCTTGCACCAACTATAAGTTGGCTTTACCAGAAAAAAGCTGCTCACAGAAATATTTTGTCAAATGTGTTGTTTTATGTGCAGCAGGATATCAAACAATGGAGACACAGGAAGGAAAAGAGGGAAACCTCCTGGTTTCAGAGCTACCTGTTGGCTTTGTCCTGGCACTGCTTGTGCAGGTGGCTGCAGAGGTAACCAAAGTGGGAAATGAACTCCATATAAGTCCGAGGACTGAAAGGCTGAGTCATTAGAAGGACAGAAGCATACTGGTATGCAGACCGATGAATCCCTGCCATAGCCACAGACAGGCTGGCCTCTGAGCAGTCTCGAACCACTTAATAAAAAGAAAAGGACAAAGGTAGTGTCTCGCTACAGTCGAGAGAAAAAAAGAAAAGCAGGTGTTTAGATTAATCCTGGTGTTGTGTCTCACTTTTATAAGGGCTTGTTTTGAGGCACTGAAGAGCAACTTCCACCAAAGACGGGTTAGACCACGGCTGGTACACCTCTACACAACAGCTGTACCTGAGGGCCTTGGCCATTTGTCCCTGTATAACAAATAATGTGCAAATTAAATTAGACATAAATCCGGAGCCAATTTGAAGAGTTGTTAGAGAGGTTTTGGTGTGGAATAACAGCATACAGTTTCTGTGAAAATACTTACAACCCAGCTTTGGGCTTCATTTTTGGAAGGTATGTCAACGCTTTCTGACATGGTGTATGGCATTAGCAAGAACACGTGGACATTTCTGTGGACTTGACTCAAACGCCTTTGTTAAAAAAGACAAACAGTACATCTGGTTTAAATGTTTACACACACTGGTTTCCAAAACTGACTACAAAACATTTTTTCCAATATATCCCGTCTTATAAAAGTTTTTTCCAAATCTACAATATAACTGAATGTTAGTAGTGAGTAATTCTAACATTACATAAACATATACCATCACTATTGTAAGTACATTTAAATTGACACTGACTATACCAAATGTATTTAGGTCTGTTCTCCTCTCTGGGGGAGTTATGTGGTCATAATCTAGCTTTAACATGATGAGCAGTAGCTCAGTTGTTTTTTCCTCTTACTTCTCAAACATCCAGTTGTCCATAAGATATCTTTGTGAGTATTTTGCTGCAGTCATTCTAGAAACAAGGTCCCTCAGCTCTTCCTCGGTGTAGAGTGCTGGACAGGAACCGTGAGCCATCAGTACCAGTAATTCTTCTCTGACAGACTGGCTGATTTCCTCATGGACCAGTAAGATGACATGGATTCCATCCAACCTAGTCTGATTCCCAGCTTCTTTCAGGATTTCATGAAGATTATTTTCATTACCAGCATGTATCTCCAATAACTCATAGCCTGTAAGGTGGGCGGCTAAACGCACAGTGGTTTTTCGGCCTGTCCCCCTATCTGAGCCAATCAGCACTCCGTGACCTCGAGGTAGCAGCAAAGCCCTGATAATGTGAAACAACTGACTCACCCTCTGTCTGTGTACAATGTATTTGGTTGTGATGCTGCAGTCAGGTCCTTCACCTTCTTCTTTTCTGTCCGTGAGCACACACAGCTTTTGCAATAGAGCATCAAGGTCTTGCTCCTGATAAGAAGAGCTAAATTTAAAATATTGTTTCTGTTTTATCGACTTCAGGGCCTCAGAGAGATCAGGACCATAAGCAAGCTCTTCCATCGTGTCTTCCAGATGCTGAAGAATCTGTGGTTGCTGACGGATGTTTTCAGGTTTAGTTAATGTGCTGTGTAATTGTCTTTGCTGGTTTAGATCTTGAGGCAGATCTACAGGGTCTGTATTTTGACCTGCTGGCTGACTGTCCCCAATGATTTCATTAGCCAGTTTCATCCCATAGTGTGTTGCTGCTGTCTTGGCTATGAGTGACACAACAGTTTTTCTATCATCCTCTGACCACAACCTGTCACTGAAAGTACGCATGCACTCGTGCATCCACACCTGTACTATGTTGAGAACCGATGCTGGAGGAAAGCCTGTTTGTGAATCCTGCTTGTTCCTGTTGTTTGAGATTACAGACCTCCATAGGTACATCCCCTGAAACACCTTCTGAAGATCATGGTGGGAAAAAATGAAATGAGCCCTCTGCACAGAGGGCTGAAATCTGTCCCTTATTGCATGATACAGCTCATTAGTAGCAGTGACGATGCAAGATGACATGTCCTCACCAATGTGCCTATTAAGTGGCATTTCACTGAGCCAGATTTTTAGCCAAGGAGAATAGATGGACATTAAAATGTCTGGGGATACGCCATCAAGCACAAAGATAGAAAACAGACGTAAGAGCCGTGGGGATATCGCACCACTGTGGGGATTATCCAATCCAGATATACAGCATGCAGCCAGGTAGCTGATAGTTCCAGACTGCAACAACTTAAAGCTGTAGGTGTCAAATGTTAGAATCTCTCCTTTCGATATACTCTGTCTTAGTGTCTCTAGAGCCATTGAAGATGTTCCAAAGACGTCTATGAACAAAAATGACAGACATAATGACAATATAAAGATTCAAAATCTGGTTCAAACTGAATCACATAAACTCTGTTACAAATTTTGTTACTCACCACAGGGGGCTTCATGTAAATCATCAACAAACAAAAACAAGCGTGGCTGATTTGCCAGTAAGCCAGTAGTCTCTTTACAGTTCTTCTGGTATCTGGTGCTTTTCAGTATAGTGCGCAGATCTCTGGAGCTCAGAAGTGGACTGGCTGGTAGGTTAATGTGGGGCTTGTCAAAACTCAGCACAGTTTGGCACAGTGTGGTTTTTCCAGAGCCAGGCTCTCCAGAAACCAAAACTGGCTGCTTTGCCTCCAACATGAGGTTCAGGAGATATGTGTATTTCCTGTACTATGAAAAACATTTGAGACAACTGTAAATATTCAAAAGAAGCGACAAATACTGTATGAATTCAAAGTATAGTGGGTACAATATTAAGTACAAACCATTGGAATGACAGAGCCTGCTGACAGCGTATTCTTGGGGCACATCTTACTGTCGATACTAAAAAAGTGTTCATACACACTGACGTCATCAGGGACCACAATTTTGTATCTGCAAGTACAGAGCACTTGGCGGGCTAATAAATCAAACTGTGGCCAGTGGCTAAATAGAAACAAAAATATATGAAGAACACTGGTTAAAGAGAGTAATACTGACAGGAGGTAGTAGATCTAAATATGTGCAAACATATAATGTGTAACCAAGTAAAAAAGTTTAATAAAAAAACAAAAATCTTACCGAGAATGGAGGCAACCCCCAAATCCCCAGATATAAGCCAAGAGAAAAATGTTTCTGCTGAGCTGCTCTTGCTTACTTTGGGCATCTGTGGCTGCTGGAGGCATATCTGGTAAAAGGGAAATAGATGAGGTTTTTGTAAGAGTAACATAATTATACCATGTTTACAAGGTTTTACATTTGTGAGACGTTACCTCTTGTGTTTGTATGTGGCACTGACTCAGGTTTTTCTACTTCCTTCCCAAAATGTTGTAGGAGGGCGTGCAGGATCCTGACAAATGACATGATTTCTTGCAGTCCGTATGCGGGGGCTTTGCAAGATTTTCTTTCAGCGTGGATTGCAGAGGTTAAACTCCTTTGCCCAAGCAAATAAAGGGTGCTAGAGAAAAGATCTTCAGCCAAGTGATTCCACATTTTCACAACTCTGTGATCTAGTTTGTGTTCATAGGAGAGAGCATCTATTTCACTCTTCCACACAGACTTCCACAGATCATCTCCTGTGACATAAACAAGGCTACAGCGGGTCACTGCAGAGGGGCTCGCATTGCATAGGTCAGTGACTTCCATAAGCAGCTTTAGTTTTGACTGAGACAGCAATGTCTCACCTGACGGCAGACCCAGGAATGCATCCTGAGAACTGCACAGCGTGGTTAGGTAATCTAACCAGCCGGGCTGCCCCACAGGCTCCCCATCCATTACCAACCACTTCACTATTACCGTCTCATCAGTTTTCTTCTCATTGTTGCAGATTTCAAAGCTTGCATGCTCACGTCGTCCTGCATCTCTCAGCACCTTTGGCAGAGCTCCATCGATCCATCCTCTCTTTTCACAGAAGCAGCCAAATATCTCATCATGGGACATAGCGTTAGGAAATAAGACTAAAGTGTCAACAAAGCTCCAATTTGAAACAGATATCTTTTGATCTGCCTGTGGAGAACCTCTTTTAATCATATTGTCCTTGTCAAACACAAACTCCATTGTCTTAGCAGCCAAGCTATTCAGTGCTCCAGTCAGAGCAGTGTAACAGGTGGTCTTTCCACTCCCGGGGGGCCCTATAAGCATAACTGCCTGAGACAATTTAATGTTCTCATAGAGTGTAACAGCATTGCAAATGATGTCTGTGTCACAACAGAAGTGTTTTTGTTCTAATTCTTCTCTAAGTGCATCTTGAAGTTGGTTCTTTTCATCTTCTTCAATATATTCTCTGACAAGTGGAAACTGGCATGCTATAGGGAAAGCATCTTTGAAAAGGATATAGAACTGTGAGGTGGCTTTTTTCTCGGGAAGCAAGACAGAAAGAATGGCTCTGACAATCGCTTCCTCTTCCATTAAACTTTGCACAACCGTCAAATAACAACAGTGTGACTTTTGAGGCTTTTCAGTTTTCCTTCCGCCCTCCTCAAAAGGTTTGATAGGCTTATTTTGTGATGACATAAGATCAGTGTGTTCCTGGAGTGAATCTTTGGACTCCTTTGGATTTACTCGTTCCCTTACAACCTGCTGCAAATGTCTTTCAGAAGCTGAGATGATCTTTTGCAGGATAACAAGAAAGCAGCTGTCATTGTCAGAGAAAAGATCAGGTAAACAATGGGACTCTTGGGCCAGGCTCATGAGGGACACCAGACGTTGACTTAACAAGATGGCATCTGAAAAACCAATGGAAGTCAGCATTACTTCTGCCATTATCCTGTAATCTGGACGTGTTAATGCAACAGATCTTGTTGCAAATCGCAGACTTTCAGGAACCCTGGCTATATTCCCTTTTGATGAGATGACAACACATCCATAGCTGAGGCTGGCAGAAATGCGTTTTCCTGCAAGTATCATGTGACATTCTGAATCAGTAGCGTTTGTGAACCGATCAGAAATTTTGATCTCTGTCTCACAATTCAGCCTCTCTTTTTTATTTCTTCTTAACATGTTAAAACACTGGTGTATGTCAACTAGATGCTGCCCTAGTATTGACAGATCACTGTGTGTTAGCAAGTCCACAGAGTTCAACACAAGCCATGCCCCTGTCTGAATGGCGCCAACCAGCATCCGCTGAATAACACGAGGCGTCATGCTTGGATAACACTGCTTTAGGACAACCTGTCGCCCCAGAGCTTTCCCTAACTGGATCACAGTATTTCTCTTTCCAAACATGGAAGGGCCACCCACAGAACAACATCTGTAACTTGTCAGAGCAATGAGAATCCCTAGTATTGCCCGGTCTGTGTAAGGAGTATGCATCTCCCACTCTCCTGGGCCAGAGTATTCAAAGCCGTACTGGATTTGATGGCCCAAAATATCCACACAGCATGGTGGATCATTATTCTTCTCTGAGTTAATATAATATTTCATACAACTCAGCCATTCAAAAGATGACTCCTGCACACACGGAACATCCATGAGTCGATGTAGTTGCTGTGCATGATTCATTGTAAGCTGCAGTAAAGCACGCAGACACATCATTGTGTATTTGGAAACTTGAGTTCCACTTTTAGACGCTGTGACTCCATCTCTTATATAATGGCTAAGGTCTTTCAGCTTTGCCGAGATTTGTGCCTTTATGGTGCTGAACGTCACTGAGCTCGATTTGTGGAAAGCTTGTAGAACAACACTGCACCACATTGCCTTCTCCACCACTAGAAGGCACTCAAGAGGATATTCAGAAAGTAGGCCCAGCACAGCTACTGCACTGGGGAGTTGGTTGTCTCTAGCTTTTGTGTCACTTGGAAAATTGTGACTGGATGGTTCAAGCTGGTTTCTCACAACAGCACACTGCATCAGAAGCTGCACCATGGTCAACTTCAGTTGTTTCTCAAAGTTACAAAACCACTTCAAGGCATCTGCCTTTGGTTCTAAAGGAGACTGAAAGGCAACATGTTCTTGGAGGCTGCCGAAAACACCCAGCACGTTCATCCGCCTGTGCCACTCAGATATAGAATCACCATCTCTTGGTATTCTACAGTGAACTTCAAGTAAATGTACCCCTTTAAAGCATTTTTGCACAAAGGGTTGAAATTCAAACGGTGTTGGGTCCAGAGAGAGTATCTGCATCACCTCCCATTCACTCAAAAACCAGAATCTGGGACACTGCTCACAGAGGTCATCAAGAAGATCTGACATGTGGTTTGAAATGACTTCCATTGCAGACAAACCATTAAGAAGAACCTGGCGAAGGCTATCACCACAAAATCTGTCATTTGTTTCAGTGGAAACTAAGTTCAGCACATGAGGTGCATTTGATACAGAGGTCATCATTTC
>VOQK01003554.1:23507-34441 GCA_015052645.1 Benitochromis conjunctus | reverse complement strand
AGGTTCTCAGTTGGATTTAGATCAGGGGAACACGCAGGATGGTCCAAGAGAGTGATATTATTCTCCTGGAAGAAGTCCCTTGTCCTGCGGGCATTGTGCACTGTAGCTTTGTCCTGTTTACAAACCGAGTCGTTACCACACATACGAGGGCCCTCAGTCATAGCCAGCGGTCATTTGACGCCCCTGCACCTCCTGAAGCTCCATTGTTCCACTGAAGGAAAAAGCACCCCAGACTGTCATGGCGCCTCCTCCACTGTGGCGCGTAGAAAACATCTCAGGTGGAATCTGCTTATCATGCCAGTAACGTTGGAAACCATCAGGACCGTCAAGGTTACATTTAATCTCATCAGAGAATAAAACTTTCTTCCACCTTTCAGTGTCCCATGTTTGGTGCTCTCTTGCAAAGTCCAAACGGTCAGTTCTGTGGTGTTCAAGGAGACGAGGCCTTTGAAGACGTTTTTGTTTTTAAAGCCCTTCAGTCTCAGATGCTGTCTGATGGTTATGGGGCTGCAGTCAGCGCCAGTAACCGCCTAAATTTGGGTCCAGGATCGTCCAGTGTCTTGACGGACAGCCAATTTAATCCTCCGGCTCAGTGTTGGTGAAATTTTTTTTGGGGGGGTCTCCCACTTGACTTTTTGGTTCCATAACCCTCAGGATCATTTAAGAAATTCCAAATGACTGTCTTACTGCGTCCCACCTCAACAGCGATGGCGGGGTGTGTGAGACCCTACGTATGCAGTTCAACAACCCGACTACATTCAAAAAGGGAAAGGGTTTTTTTGCCTTTGACATCAGAACATCATGACAGTGTGACTACCTGAAGCTTGACTTGGAACCTTATTAAGATCCAACCATGCAAAATATGATTTTTTGCCATTTGCCATATACATATAATGCATATATATACATATATATAATGCATATATATATACATATATAATATAAAAATATATATTTTTTATTACTCCTAAACAGTTGGCGTGGAGCACCCATAATTTCGTTGTACATGTACAATGACAATAAAGAGCTATTCTATTCTATTCTATTCTATTCTATTCTATTCAAATTAAATAAGTTGTTTAAAGTCAATGAAATCAAAATATCGATGTACTATAGTTAGTTTCTGTGCATATGAGGGGTTTTTTCTACCTGCAGGTTGAGAAAAAAGAAGTTAAGTTTAACAGGAGTCCTTACTGTTGGATGATGATATAAATTTGATGTAATGGACCTAAGAGGCTTATTAACTCTGGAGTCCACTTAGAGCATCCCAAACTGTCGTCAGTTCCAAGTCTCAGTTCTCTCTAGCCCTCAGCACAGGCTGGTGCGTTGAAAGACTCTTGAAATATCATTATTTTACAGACATACATAATGTCCCCTCGGCAGGCAAAGATAGTGAAACGCCAGCAGAGTGGAGCCAGATTAAAGGAAGTGGAGTGAAATTCATCAGACTCGAGAAAAAGCAGTAGGGCTATTCTTTGAAAAGGCCATGAGCAGCGTGTAGAGTCCTGACAGACCACAGCCTTAATGAAATTCATCGCAATTTATTCTGACTTGGCATTAAATTGGGGAAAAGGCATGTCCGTGTAAGTTGCTAAAAGTTAGTTGTAGTGTACGAAGTTTTAATGATTATTGTGGTGTGTGTGTGTGTGTGTGTGTGTGCGTGCGCGTGTGTGTGCGCGTGTGCGTGTGTGTAATGGCACAATTGTGGGTCTGTCTTTTTCTCTTGATGTGTGTATTATGAATTTGTCAGCTAATGCATGTTTGCCAAGGATTTCGAGGATTTATCTTTCTGTTTTTTGTTTTTCTTAACTGGATCTCTCTGTCTCAACTATAAAACCTCAAACTCCAGGTACACCCATCTTAACAATCTGTTGTTTAAGACAAGTAATCTGAAGCACAATGACTTGGATAATGAGCTTTTTGAATAAAAGTTTAGTGAGTATTTTCTAATAATATACATGTATTTTTATAATAATTATGTTCAGCCATTTTTAAACAAACCTTTTATAAAGCTTAACTGAGACTTAGTTGCTATTAGGGAGATAAAAATAGCCGCTTACTATTTTATGTACCCAGTGGAGCTTTTCAAATAAAACTCCTCCAAAACAGGAGTACATTCCTGTTTTGGAGGAGAATCAATCACCAAACTGCTCGTTATGTAACATTAAGACTGATGCCAGATTTTTACACCAGTTGTGAGTTTGCCAGTGTGATAAAAACAAAATCTGAAATATTGCCAAAGTCAAAACCTACCTCTGTTTCTGTGTCTAGAAAAGAAAGGAGCAGCATCGATACCTGTCAGTGACTTGAAGGTCATTCTGAATCTGGCCAGGGAGAATTATCTGAAGAAGGCTGACTGCACTCTGCCCACTACTGCTGCCTGTCTGACAGACAATCAGGCCTCAAAAAGCTCAGGTATGTACTAAGAAAACAAGACAATATTGTATTTGTATGTTTGTTTGTTTTTTCTCTCTCTTCACAGCTACAGTTGTCTGGTCAAGTTTTCTTAATGCTCGGAAATAACACGAGCTGATAATTTGCAAATAAATCATTAGCACTAAAGCAAATCCTAGCTTGCAGCTACAGCTACGTGCCATAGCACTGATTTTAAATATATATTGCTTTGCCACATGTGAAGCAGTTTTTAAGTCATAAATGCAGCAATATTATTTTGGAATTATGTTTACTGTCTTTGCATAACATCTATTTATATTATATTTTATATTTATCCATAATTGTATATTAACCCATTAGGCTAAAAATCTATAGAACAACATCTTTGCAGCAAAACTGTCATTAAAACAGCATGGCCTTCATATTAAAGTGTATTTTCTGACTTTGATAGTCTATAACATATACTTCACTTTAGTACAGGGGTGGGGAACTCCAGGCCTCAAGGGCCCTGGTGTCCTGCAGGTTTTAGATATCACCCTGGGTCAACACCTGGAGTTCCCCCACCCCTGCTTTAGCGGTCCTGGACCTTGCACATACCTAATCTTGAATTTTGTTAAGTGTTAACCAGGAAGGTTCAGAATCACAAGAGATGAAATGGTGGTGGTGTAGACAGTCTTAAGTGCAAATCACTCTATTTTGCTTGTGATCCTTATTTTGGGGGGATTGGAATGTCTTTTCCTGCAATCCATTAGATACGTCTGCTCTGTTTGTGCGTCTGCATTGCCTAAAGGAGTGAATGACTTTGTGTGGGCTGTCAAAGTGCTAGCAGAGGGCTTAGGTTTATACATACAACACACTTTGATCCTTAGGCTATCACTTTGCATGAAACACCCGCATCTCATCAGTGAACCTGCTGTATCCACATGTATCACATTTCTGCCTGTCTTGATATAACACAGTCCTGTCCCTACATAAAAAAAAAAAAAAAAGCAGAGCTGCTTTTATTTTGGATGCTCAGAAGTTATCTGTTCAGAGACCCGACTGCCAAGAGTTTAGTGTTGACTAGCATCAAAGGAAAGTTTACTTATCGCGTGCAGTCCATTGTGTTCTTAGTGACAAACGGCACTGTAGGTTTAATTATTAATGTTGTAGAAGATGATGATTTTGGAGAATGCTTATGTTATGTAGTTAGTTCATCTAATATACACTCACTGACCACTTTATTAGGATTCCTAATGCAAACATCTAATCAGTGGCAGCAATTCACTGTAATCATGCACTAAACAAACTTACAGGTCAAGATAAACTGCTGAAGTTTAAACTGAGCATCAGAATGAAGGGCAAAGGTGATCTAAGACTTGAAAGTGGCGTAGTTGTTGGTGTCCCATAGGCAGGTGTGAGTATTTCAGAAACTGCTGATCTGCTCGAAATTTTTCCACACAACCATCTCGAGTTTACAGCGAATGATCTGAACAAGAAAAAGTATCCAGTGGGTGACAGTTCTCTGGGTGAAAATGCCTTGTTGATGTCACACAGCCAGCTGTGTTACTATCAGCGGCTTCAAGCTGATAGTAAGTCAAACAACAGCTCATTACAGCCAGAGTATGCAGGAGAGCATCTCTGAACACACAACATATCAACATAGCTGTAGAAGACCAGAGTGTGTCCCACTCATGTCAGCTATGAACAGGAAACTGGATATTTTTTATCACACATTTGTCCCCCAGATGAGCATTGTTTAAATGTCAGGCCCTGAGTATTGTTGCTGACCATGTCCATCCCTTTATGACCACAGTGTGCCCATCTTCTGATGGCTACTGCCAGCACAATAATACATAAATAACAATCATCAGATCTCAGTCCAGCAGAGCTCCTATGGGATGTGCAGAAACAGGACTTTTGCATCATGTATACGTGTAGCTGAGAAATTTGCAGTAACTCTCTGGTCTGTGAGGAATGTTTCCAACACCTTGTTGAATCTATGCCATGAAGAATTAAGGCAGTTCTGAAAGCAAAAGGGAGTCCAACCCTATACTAGCATCCTAATACCTGATAAAGTGGCTGGTGAGTGTATAATGCCGCCTCTGTAATGTTACTGAGTTGTTTTTTCCTGCAACGCCAACTTTATTCTCTATTAGGAGCAGTGAATGCTCGTTCATCAAGATTTGAAAGTGATGGATAACTCCTCCTTCTTACTACTGTGTGCTCTCGCTTCTGGGTTGAGCAGAGACAACAACTACCGTAGCATCTGATTCTAACAGCTGACTTTCTATTCAAATCTTGCTGCTAAAGTGGGAGGAGAGTGTACCTTTGTGTCTGTTATTGCTTTCATTATGTGAACAAATGACTGCGGTGTTGATGAAAATCAACCAGTAAAGGATTTCACTTAGAAGAAAATAACTGCCAGTTAAATATGTAATCACTACATTGCATCTAGAACATTGTGCCATTAAAATTAATCTTAAAACACCTCCCTTATGATGGATGATTTGAATTGAATCGATGTAAACAGGATGGCTTGTTGTGTTGATTTTAGGTTTCCAGATCATTTCTCAGCTGCCGTCTGACTGGCCTGAGAGGAGTGTCCTCCACAATGTGGAAAACCTGCAGAAGAGACGCCAGCAGAGAAGGTATAAGGGATGGGATGTGTGTATATGGCTCACTTTGAACTGTTAAAATGTCTGATCTTCTCATATTGTTATGTTCTGTTGTGTTTTCGTGACTGTGCCTTAGATTTGGTCTGTTAGGTCCAGGCTCTAGTGACAGTCTGCTGGGTCCTAAAGACAGTCTGAGAGGCTCTTCTACTTTACTTGATGCCAAAGAATTTCTGAAACACTTCACGTCCGATGGTCTGCCTGCAGGGGAGCTACAGCCGCTGGTCATTAACAGAGGGTGGGATCATTTTTCAGATTTCAAATAGCACCTCACTGTTTCACTGCATTAATCTGTTAAATTCATAAATCTCAGGCAGATTTTCAGATTTACAGCTGAAACACATACACATACTGTAGCCTGGCATCTACTCCAGTTCTATGTATTTATTCCTAGGATGGATCTGCATGACACACACTAAATGAAGCCATAATTAGGATTTGATTATAATCATTAACCTTCCACAGTGAGCTTACAACCCTTGGAGGAAGATTATTGAGTTTGAATAAAGGCTGTGTCAGACCAAACTGTGTGTGTAGAGAGGCAGACTTGTTCATGTGGTTTAATGAAGATGATATTAAATTAAGAAGCAAGACAAATAACAGTTTATCTCTCTTTTTGTCTTTCTGGCTATGCCTCACATTCATACTCATTTTTTTTTTTCCCCCCCAGCAACAATGTCTTCCAGTTGTCACAAGACCTTTCTCCCAGGAGAGTCAGCAAACTGCCTTTCAGCAAAGCCTCAGCCTCCCATTATCATGGCATAGAGTAAGTTTCTCTAAAGTATATTGACTGTTCAGCTATTTTACAACTGTGAAATCTTCTTTTTATGATATATATATATATCTATATCTATCTATCTATATCTATATATATCTATATCTCTATATATCTCTATCTATCTACCTATCTACATACACACATACACACACATACACACACGTGTGTGTATTTATATCCTTGTGGGGACATCTCATTGACATAATGCTTTCCCTAGTTGCTTACCCTAACCCTAACCATCAAAAATGAATGTCCTACCCTGACCCTTACCCTAACCCTAACCATAACCTAATTGTAACCCTGACACTAAAACCACATTTTGAGTCTCAAAAATGCCTTCAAACCCGTCGTGACCGGGACTTTGGTCCCCATGAGGGCTGTTGGTCCCCACAAGTATAGTAAACTTCCAAATTTTGGTCCCCACAAAGATGTTAATACCCAGCCACACACACACTTCTTATAAATAATTTTTTTTCTTTGTGTAGGTTCTGTCTGGATAACCAGCGGTCTTTAGATCGAGACCAGGCCTTTGTACGACTCCAATCTCGTCTGATTCGGTATGAGACCCAAACCACCTGCTCCAAGGAACCGTGTGTCCTCCCCTTTGCCCTCAGCCCCGCTCCCTCACCAGCTGTGATGTCAGAACCAGGAAGTGTGCCTGATGGCGAATCTCTGCAGAACAATGATGTAGCACGACTCAAGCGCAGGTCATGGGAAGCAGACATTGTTGGAGGCTATCCTCACAAGAGGTATGATGATATATATCCCTCCTGGTTTGCAGCTACATAGTGATATGATAAAATTGGATGACGAGGAGCTTTAAAGGGTCTTTATCCGTCTGTCTGAATGATCCAGGCTGGCAAAGTCAGAGAGCAGTGACTCCCTCTGTTCTCAGAGTAGCAGCAGCAGCGGGACACATCCTGCCATTAGGTCCCTACGACGGCAACCAAGCAGATCGCAGTCCACCTCCTGTGTAAACAGTTCCTCCTCTTCAGCCACAAGATCGACATCAGGTAAAGCAAAACAAGTGAATCTCGCATGGGAAGGGACACTTGGGACTTTTCTTTTGAGGTGTTAGGATCAGGTTCTACATTTTCTACTACCCAATAAGTCGGTTGTGGCTCAGAAATTAGCAGGTGAGTTTTCAGTGTCGCCTACTAATCCTAAGGTCAGTGGTTCGATCTCTGGCTTATTTGTGGCCAAGATACTGAACCCTGATTTGCCCGTGATGCGTCCATTGGAGTATGAGCGTGTGTTTAAATATGCTTAGCCATAGAAAAAAGCAATTGTAGGACTGAGGCTGTTCCTTGTCACAAAGAAGCACTTGAGTGCCCCTTTGAGTTGAAAAGTGTTATATAAGTACCGGTCCATTTACGTTAAAATTAGCAGTGTTGTTCTAGCTCATGGAAAGAAGATCAGGCTAAAGATGACCACACCGGTAAAAGATCTTAGCTTTTTAGATCTAATGTTATCTAAGACTTAGTAGCACAGCAAACTTACATGGCTGTTTAATTTCTTTTTTCTAACCTGTGCTTTGGTTACTGTTGGATAGTGTTATTGTGGGAATTACACGTAGCTGTAAAGGTGGGTTAATGTGGTAGGGCCCAAGCAAATGAACAGAATCAGTTTATTTACTGTCTGTATGGTAGCACTTCATCTTTATTATCTTTACGTTCATACTTGTTTTATTCATTAACTTTACACTTCACAGCAGAGTTATAGTTTTGTATTTTGTAATTAGTCCTTGTTTTTATTTCATTTTGATTGGTTTCATTTGATTTTATTGTTTGAAAATGTTTAGTTTTAGTGTAGTTTTTAATAGTTTCAGTGTTACTTTTATTTATTTTTTAATTATTATTTAAATTATTATGTTTTATTATTAAATGAAGGGCATACGTCAGAGACAAAACATAGGAACATCAATACAGGTGATACACAGATATCCAAGGTTTCAGTAAACACATCCGTCAATGCCTCATCAGGTAAGCTGTGATAAAAGTTTCAGTAAACTAACAGATACCAAAACTACGGATATTTCCTGTATATTAGTTAACTTATAATAGCCTTGGTTCCCAAGGTCCTATACCTGTTGTTTTTTGTTATCTTTTCCTCTAGTTTATTTTCATTGTCTGACTTTTTCTGCGTTGACTTTAGTGCCTTATTGTTTAATACTTTCTCTTATTTGCATTTCTTTACAGGTTTGGCGACTCTCGCTTGTGTTGACAGACCTAAATGTCAACAGCAGAAGACACATCAAGGACACAGCGAGGACAAACCTACCAAAGAGTCACGCTCCCAGAAACATAACAGGGTGAGAGCATTTTATTTTGAAAGTAAGGATACGCTTATAAAACAATAAAATATATATATTTACTTCTACATTTTTTTAAACATAATATTTCTTAAAGCATTTGTGCTTTAATAATGGTGACAAAAATATTATGTAACCATAGACTCGGTTGTTTGTGCATTTCAAGAATGCTGCCAAGTTTTAATGAGCAGAGCTTACCTTAATAAGCCACAATTTTCCTGTAATATCGACCCATTTAGCAATAAACCCATTTGTTTACTTCTACAAAAATTTTAAGTAAGTATGCAATTCCCCTAATTGCCACCTGGCCTACACAGATGGTGATAGATAGACACACGACAAACTGGGAGAGTTTTTCTGTTACAGAGGAGAACTGTGCAGCGGCTCTAGCAAAGATAAACGTGTAATATTTTCCATGCAATCATTGTGAATGTGTGGGCTGCATCACAATGTTGTGGCAGAACCACTTTAACAACTATACTGTTATCGTATCACCTGCTGCCTACATTCTCACACACACACTTATTTTCCTCTCTCATATTTTACTTCTATGTGCAGCATGCAGACTCCATAACACTTTATTGGACACATGCACATATATAATTGAACACACCTACCTCTTCACAGATTAGTTTGTTCCACCTACAGCAAGCAATCTGACCTTGACTTGTTTTAATTCTGATTACTATGCAAACACACTTATCATCCAAACCCAAGCATAGGAAAGAACAGTTGTCCCTATAGAAAAATAATGATAGCAGTTTATTCAGGACAGAGATTAAAAGCTGTCTTTCTACTCCTCTCATGAGACTGAATGGTACCGATGATTTCTTACAATAATTTATGGTGTTTACTCAGAACAGTTGTTGTGACAAGATTAAAGGCAGGATCTGTTTCTTTCAGGAATTTTTTATTTATTTATTTTTATCCTGTCGCCATTAGTGGTGAAATATTTGTATGTTTGTTCCTCCATGCTGCGAATGTAAAGTCGTGCGTTTTCATGCAAGGACGTCCCCAAAGTCGAGACATTTTGACATCCCTCGGTTTTATAAAAAGGGAGCTGTGCTAAATTTAGTTTCTCTGAACCAGGCTTGCGTTAGGTGGTTAGGGAATAAACAGAACTAGATTTAATGTTTTTGCTTGTACTAATACAAAAGTGTGTCTATCTTGTCTTGTCTGTGTCCTCAGATGTTGCAGGAGGTAGTAGCTAAAACACTCAACCTCCATGGGATCACTGCTGAGCATGATTGCTTTGAGGCGTGCAGCAAAAGACTGTTTGATATCTCGAAATTCTATCTCAAGGTTTGTCTTTTTACTGCCCTCTCAGAGTCAGTGTTGTGCTTTTGTTTGACAATTTCATTATTTGTATTACTCTATGATTCCAGGACTTGTGTTTTTTGTATCTTGCACTACAGGGAACCTGAGTTTACAGTGCTGTGTAAAAGTCTTGAGCTGCCCCTAATTTCTTTATATTTTGCTTCCAGTGAGCCAGTTTTTGTTAAACCAATAATTCTCCCGGCTTTCAAAGGTTTTCTTTGGCCATTTGGCTGCTTTTTCACTCACTTTCAGTCCATTCCTTTCTGACCATTTTCAGAGGAATGTTTTTTGCTTGTTAAGCCACTTCATACTGACCTATGAATCATACAAGCGTTAAAAAATCTCCTGATTTGAGGGATGAACAAGTGTTGTCTACATATAGCAGACAACTTGACAAAAAAACAATTTTAAATTGTATTTTTCAATACTTTGTTACTGGCAGCCTGTCACAAACACATAATGTGTTCCCATTTCTTTACTTGAATCTTAAAAAAAAAAGAAGAAAAATGCCAAAGAGAACACAGTTTGACAGGCATAACATATTATTTTTGCACTAACAAGCTGATTCCTAAAGAGCTATTGGCTGAAAATATGGCATATCTCAACATGTCTTAGTGTTTGTCCTTAAAAATACCTGAGGAAACTGAGCAAGTGGAGGACAAAAAAGAGACACAAAGACAGGACCTCCAAGACGTATCATTAAGAAACAGGGAAAAAATCCAGCAAAGACATAACTCAAGACCTGA
Source organism: Benitochromis conjunctus (assembly GCA_015052645.1). Taxonomy (NCBI): domain Eukaryota; kingdom Metazoa; phylum Chordata; class Actinopteri; order Cichliformes; family Cichlidae; genus Benitochromis; species Benitochromis conjunctus. Next base: position 24,241 of record VOQK01003554.1, on the reverse strand, counting down.
GAGATGCATCTGGCCCTTCAGCTGATCCATCTACTGGTCACTGAAGGCTCATCAGAAATGGTCTCAGTGGAAGGGTGGCTGTCAAGAAAGCCATTCATAACAAAGGGAAATGGGCAGAAAATGCTAAGGAATTCCAAATCACACAAGAACTGGACTGAAAATCAGTGACAAAGGGTTTTACGGAGTGAAGATTCCAAAATGGAAATTTTGGGTCAAATCGTGAACAAATATGCACAGAGGTGGTCAGGAGAGAGGTCCAACCCTGAGTGTTTGGAGCACAGAGGAGGCTCTGTCATGGTTTGATGCTACATTTTAGCCAGTGGTTTTGGAGATCTTGTGAAAATTAATGGAATTATAAACTCATAAAAATACAGTTTTTAATCCACCATGCAGTACCAGCTGGAAAGTATCTGATACTGAGTTTTGTTGATGCTTGTTCCCAGGATCTGAAGACATCTCGGGGTCTGCATGATGAGATGAGGAAGGCAGCAAGCAGCAATGTTAAGCAGGTAATGCTACCAAACATTAGTGTCTCTCTCTCTGGTTTCGTTTTTCTAGTCACACGTTTATAATCACATTTTTCTGTTTAGGTCATTGACTGGGTATTGGAGAAGACCTCAAGACAGTAAATAAATCGCGTTGGTTTGAAGATTTTGGCTCAAGTCTATTTTCTATGGTGTCTTCTTTTTTTTTTTTTTACATTTATGAGAACATTTGGAATTACTCAGCCTTTC
>VOQK01003554.1:0-11401 GCA_015052645.1 Benitochromis conjunctus | reverse complement strand
CATGGTGGCAGCGGGACTAAAGCAGGATTGAAGACCATGATAGCCAACTTGTTTTGGGTTTTTTGACAAATAATACGTGATGGGAAGTTTGGGGTAACATTTCATTGAACTTTAAGTCTCAATACGAATACTGAGAATCACTAGAATTACACATGGCAGGTTTTTTTCTGATCGGGTTGCAGTTTGTGGTTTAAAGAGAGGTGTGGTGGGAAATTGTCGGCCCTGGAATTAAGACGAAGGAAGCAAAACAGCATCATCACGTCTGATCAGACTGCATCCTCTTAGTGAGATTGTTTGAAATTTTGAGAGGTACGAGAAGGCTCACTCAGTCATTTAAACATAAGGCCACAGACCGCAGCACAGAGTGGAAAGAGGAAACAGCTACACTGGATCTGTCCAAAGGTTCTCAAGCTGACTTATTAACACATATCATGTGTTTATTGTGTGAAAACATCAAGTTATTGTTTTACAGAGAGCACGTCAGTGCACGTCTTAGCTGCAGTCTTTTCAGACAAAATCACTTTTACCACATGGTCCATTTAGCATCTGGTAAAATTTGCTCCAATGCCATTTTGTGCAAAAATATTTTTTCCCCTCAGATGTTGAGGTCGCAAATAAACTTTTTAAAAGATTCTGAACATTATGTAAGTTTAAGATTAACTGTTTTCAGGCAAAGTCTTTATTTTCGGACCAAGTTAGCCTCACTCTGCCCAAAGATAACAAAATCCACTTACTAGCAGAGTACAGCTTAAACGACAGAGCCAGGCTAGCTGTTCATGCTGTGCTGGAATACTACTCAGAAAATTCACGCAAAAACATCTCACTTAAATCCAAGCAAAGTACTCAAATATTGGTACCCTACTTACTGACTTAACCACATAAAGAGGAGGATGGCAGAAAAAGGTAAACATTTAGCTATTGGTAAGAAACCTGTGGTTAGTGGTGCAAATTCATGCATTAAACATTATCTTTGGGGTTTTAATATGTCGTGCTGTTTTCACATTCTGACTTTAGTTTATATTTCGGGTGTGCGTTGGACAGCACTGTACTGAAAGGTGCTTGGTAAAATGTTGACCAACCCACTGGCACACATGAAGAGCTCAAAAAGGTACAGAAACTGAAAATGCGACTTCACAATTCTGGCAGAGCTTTTGTATTTAAATGCAGTAGTTCCTAATAAAGTGGTCGCAAGTGCTTATAGCAGTCATCGCTCAGCAAGAGCATCAACGAGCATATTTACCTAAAAGATTAAACTGCTGCTTTAAATTATCTGCTCAAAATAGATTTTTCCAAAATACTCTAGATATCTTATTTAGTTGTAGTACTATCAGGGATAATTTAATCACACACATCCTTACGCCCTAAACGTAAAACTCCATGCATGTAATGCTAATTTAACTGTCAGATCACTGTCAGCTCAGATACTGGGCCACCAGATGCTTATTGTGTGCAGTGTGTTAAAAGAATACAGTGACATTTTGAATCTGAATGAGCTGTCACACTGTGGGAATCCGAGTCACGGACTGTGGCGACGAGCTCCGATGATGAATGCTGACACTGCTAGCGAGACATCTCAGGGGACGCTAATAAAGACAAATGTGCCAAGTTGTTCCACAGTGTGTCAAGTGTTTGTGGAAGAAAAATGACAAGTGAATGTCCTTTCAGAGCTAATGGTAAATAAATTATTTAATTGGTAAATGGAAGGCAGTTTGCCTGGTATTTTGATTGAATGGAAAGTGAATTCATCCCAGCCCCGCTACACGTGGACAATCCTTACAAATCCGAACGTGACAGCAATGCCCGATATTCTCCGTTCCATATGTCCTTATGTCATCCATCTGTATCTAGGCCAGTCTGAACTTTCCTCTGTTTCTTCAATCAACATTTCAGTCCATGCAGCCCTTACAGAGAATCTGTTAAGAGCACATTTTTACTTTGATCTCTTTCTTAATTTTTTTTTTTCTTGAACATAGAGTACAAAGTTTGATTTCCAGATAGAGGCTACATTCGCTCAGCTCGGGTTTCGGACTGAAGGAGTTTGAGGTGGTTTTACTGCATGCAGGCTGCAGATAGGCGAACAGACAAGGTGGAGTTCTGCTTTCAAAGAAGCTTAGATGTCCCTTTGTGGAGACACCGTCAAGCTACCAGACCCAGGCGGGAGATCTTAGCAGACAGGAAGGAGTGGAGGATGAAGACGATCGGCTTTGGGCACGAGTGGAGGTCCAACTGCTTTAAGAGGAAAGGAAAAACAACAGGATTAAAAATGAGAACAAAACAGAATACAGATAAACACAGCTGGGATACAAATGAGAAACAATGATCTATATATATTTTTAAGAAAAAGCTGAACAGAAGATGAATCTGCAAAGCACGTAAAACCAAAAAATATATACTCAAAACTAACTGCACACGAATGGTTCTCCATGTGGCAAGTATTAGACGGCCCCAGCTGGTGCCAAGCACACACACCACATCACTATGAACAAAGCTCTCTCATAGTCTGAATCAACAGTGAGTGATTTCACCGGTACTATGACTCATATCCTGTTCCTGAGGTCAGTGGGGAGATTTAACCTATACATTCACACTAAAACTACTGTTTAGGTTGTTAACTGTAACACTGCAGAAACAAGTGAAGCCAGAGCAGATCTACATGTAGCTACACTGTGATTGGACCATAAAGCTTGGCCTGATATTACACACTTTCTGTATGTACATCTGTGACAAAATGAGACAAGTTTAGATCCTGCTAAAATTCACAGTACAGTACATAGTGTGAGGGGAAAAAAAAAAGGCCTAGCTATCTCCCTTTTCAAACGATGAGCTAATGAGCCATCAGCCACATCCGCAAATGCCTTGGGATTCCTCTTATAAAGGCTATAGCTATGGGGGATTATGGAAACACTATAGACACTGAAGCTGTTTCTGCCAAGGTAGCCAGCAGTGGGTTTTGATTCAAAGCGCCAAAGTCTTTGCTTATTTGCCATCAGCATAAACGGAGTAGTCAAACGCTAGTGTATCCTACAGAAGTTCTACACAGAGCTGTATTTGGACTGTCACAGCAGATCGAGGCGTTGTCATCAACGCCTCCGTTTCCAATTTCTAAATCCCATAAGCCTGGGGAGTCTATATTTTTTCACCATCACTCTCTCTTCCACATACAGTAAATGACACGGCTTTATGAGCGATGTAAAAGCAATGTTGTTGCTTTGGGTGAACACTTTGTTTAAGAGCTGTGGAAAGGTACTCGATAGGCACATTAATATTCACATAAAATCCAAGCTCAACCACACTGACGCACACATCGGCTTGTGTTTGCACCGTTTTCTGGTCCTGCATTACTCGAGGTTGGCCTCTGAAACATGAGCCACCTGGACATCTAATCAGTGAGCTGCTGGGTGGTGTAAAACAGATTAAAACTCTTACAGTAAGTGACGGGCTATTTTTAAGGAAAACGCAACTCTCGAATGCTCTTACCTTCAAAGGCCTAAGTGTGTGTGTGTGTTTGCGTGTGTGTGTGTGTGTGAAGTTTATTTCATTTCAGATTTTTTGATGAAGTGCTGTAATTTACTTTCTGCTGTACCACATTCCCTCTTCCTGTTGTGCTTGCTTCTAGTGCAGTTCGCGTTCCTTAATTCCCAGAAGGCCTCGCGAAAGCCCCTGAGAGTGGGAATGAACTTATTCTGTTTACTGTGAGGTGTACGTGACCACACCAATGTAAGCTTGATGCTTTTTACTCACCGGTATTTCTAAACGCTGACATAATTATACCACTTGAACACTTTTTAGTAGTCAGTTTGTTTAAAGTTGATTTTGAACAGGCCTGCGAAACATCTGCAGAAACATCTGCACTCTGGGCGACTGAAGTGACTCCTATGGGCCCCTTTCGGTGACAGTTTGTGGCTGCTGCACGTTTGACTTTCACAGCCTTAATAACTGAAACTCATTCCTTATATTAGATTGTGCTGAATCAAGGAAAAAGACGTTATAGAAGTGCCGTTATGATGTGTTTCTATTAAACTACAGTGTAGCTGAAAACCCAACAACAACAAAAAAGCCCACAAAAAAATGCAGTCACCCACTATCAATGTTTACCACTTAGAAGAAACTGATTCTTATGCATGAACATATTTTGTTACAGTTTGTGTGTCAAAATGTGAAATTAATAAAACAAACAAACAAACAAAAAAACACTCACAATTTCCCCCTCCTTCCCCCTAAAGTCGAGGAACAGCATGCGTACTCCGTCATCTGAGGACATCTTTAGTTTTTCAAACGGGTAGGAGAGGAGAACTTGGGATTTGCTAGTAGTGCGTGCTACTCTCTCCTCAAAGTCTTCCCCATCTTCTGCTTTCGGATCAGCCAGCACAGAGAAGCCCTGCTCATAGTGGATCACCAGCCGACACTCCTGACTCCGGTACAGACAACCTGGAAGACACAGATTTTTGATTGTTAACTCGCTCATGAGGAGGTGGTCATAAAAAGATATCTGCAGAGAGCAAGAGTAGAACAGCTAAGCTTAATATACCAGGGAAAATTGTTTTTTTATGTGTAAAAAGATTTTAAGAAACCCTTAAAAACCCAAAACATCCTAACAAAGTGGTGTGCTCTGACAAAAGCTGTGTTTTGTTCGCAGTCTATAATTAACTGTGCCTGTGGAACCCAAAGTGCAACAAGAGTCTGGAACATTAGCTATACTACACTCAAAGACAGGCACACTTCCTCTGACTGAAGTGTGTTTGATATCTTATGAACTGGTATGGCTGATACAGAACACCTCTTGCATATTCATACCAGTAATATGGGTTTATTAGTGCCGTTCGAGTGCTGGTTGTCAGTCCTGGCATGTTATTAAAAAAAAAACAAAACCCTAATATCTCTTGTATCTCATATCTGTTTACTTACTAAATGAAGTAGCAGCATTTCAGTGTCACACTCTCCTTCTCATTCGGCTGAAAGCAGGGAGTGTAATTTCTCCATTTTACAACATTTCTCATCAAAAGTGATGAGAAATGAGCTTCCTCCTCTCGTCACAGCAGGTGTCTAGCTGAAAGCTGAGTGTACGATCTTTATCAGCTCCTCCTGCTTTGCCTTGTCCCCATACTGTGTGATCTAGGTGCATTTAGCCTTATTTTTCACTCCTTGACAGCAGAATAGCTTCACTCCCTGTGGCAGACGTGAAGGCCGCACGCTGAAAACTTCATTTGCAGCACAAACTGTGCTCTCCTGACGATATCTGATCTACCAAGCAGCGTGTTTGTTTGACAAAGAGACGGTAAGAGAGAAGAGAGGTGTTATCTTTCTATTGTTTGACCAAGATGTGTGTACAGGGATGTTCGTATGTAGATACACACCCACACCCCCACACCCCCACACACACACACCAGCTAAGGTGCTGTTTAAAGGCACTTTTGACAGCGCAGGTGATTTTCAACATTTCTAAACATACTAGTTTTCTTTACAAAGTATAAATTATTTTCTATTTGCACCCAATAACAGAATTATTTCAGAAAAAACAAAAATGATCAGAGTCAATATAAACCATAGCATAGACCATTGCTGTGCAATGATAAGCTTTAACTTTGTAAAGGTCAAAGCTTGTAAAAAACAAACAAAAAGAGGGTTATCTTCGCATAGTATAAAAACTTCATGTAGGTTTTAAGTTGTCACTTGAGGAAGCATCGTGCCAAAAACGGAAGAAATCAGTTTAGGCTTGAGAAAAAGAACTGCTGATGCTCACAAAGCAGGAGATGGATATACAGAGTTATCACAGCGTTTCCAAGTGTCAAGAACTGGAGTGAGAAGTATCATCAACAAAGAGATCCACACAGTGCAGAACAAGCCTGGTAGAGGTAGGAATCAAAGATCTCAAAAACTGAGTGAAGAAAACTAGTGAGAGATTTTGTCTAAAGACCCCAGAACAACTGCCAAGACATGAGTGAATGACTTAGCTGAGTCTGGAATTGCCTCAAAGAAGAAAAATCCATAGAGCCCTGCAGAGGAATAGACTGCAAGGCTGCAGAGCAGGAAAACTCCACTTCTGCGGAACAGACATCTTTTAGCCATGTTATAGTATGCAAAGGACAACCTGGAGAAAAATTATGGAAGTGCATGCTTTGGTTAGATGACACCAAACTAGAGTCTTGTTTGGCCAAAGAGATGCTGTTTATGTTTGGAGAAAGAAGAGGTGTACGACCTAAAGAACATCGTCTCCACAGTGAAACACGGTGGTGGGAGTATTATTAGTAGTATTATTAAACCACATTGTTGCTCTTTAGGGTTTAGTAGTTGTTAGCTTGTCGTTAAACTGAAAGAGACACATAATGTCTAATTAACTATGTTGCCAGTCAAACCTTCCAAATCAGACTACAATGTGACTTGACACTCTGGTGAGTTTTATTTCCCCCCGTACAGGGTAACAGATAATTTGCACTGCACAAGAATGTCATTAAAACACAGAAATGCATTCTACATTCATTTTGATTGCACTCTTTTCAAGCATATTTCAGTGTAGGTCAGCAGAAAGACAAAAAAGAAACTTTAAATTTCACTCTGGAATGTCTTATTCTAGATTACAAACACTGCTGCAAAGATGCCAATTAGCGGGAGCTGTCAGCTGTAAAACAAGCGTGGAACTAAATGCTACACGAGTGTACTCAATTAGCACTTCATCATACTCGTTACAAAGCAAAAGTAGGAGCACAAACTGCAGGTGCACGGGTGATTAAAAACTGTAGGTTTGGGTCAAGTTATAGGGAGAGCATAAAAGTGCTAAACAGAGCACAGCTATAGTTCAGACACAAAACTAAAGTCAGATTTACATTAGCTGAGTGCTGTCACAGCCAATGATATTCATGCACGTGTACAGCATTATGAGTGTTCCTGGCTTAACTTGAACATTAATGCTCAAGTATCTGCTCTTTTTAGTTAAACAGGCGGAAACTTGCTGAAACCCCTTCAAACAGTGAAATCTTACTGTACACCTCACGCTATGAACAGTACAGTTTCTTCAGGCGAGCGCCTCAGTTTGAACTTCTCTTGACAAACAAAAACAGAAAACACTGACATAAAAGTTGGGAGAGCATTGTGAACAACATGCTGACAAATACAAAGCATCTAGCAGTGTTTTGAAGTATTTTAAAAGGTATAGGTCTTTTTTCCCCACTCTTGCCTGATCTCCATTTGCATTTATAATTAATAGCAATATATGCAACCTTATGTTAATGTCGTTAAAGGTACTACCACCAAAGAGATGTTAGACTCAAATTACATAATCTCTGTGGTAATTATCGCCTGTGATACTCAAACAATAACTTGTGTGATGACTGTGCTTCAGGAAGTAATGTTGATATGAAGAGCAGTGTGATTCAAATAGAAGCTCAGCCACACACATACAGTCAAATAGAGGATAATATCCTGTTTTAATCCTCGAAGACATCCAGTTCACGATGAAAAATGAGTTTCATAAAGTGTAATATTTTCTAACGATGTATAACAATGTGACGGGAACAGCGTGTTCATAAAAAGGTATAAATGGCGCTACAAATGAAACAAAGAGTGGCGGTCTTTGTTGCGTTCAGGAGAGAATATTAGACCTGAAATTCTTTTACCTGAGAACATTGTTCTGTGGAGTTCCCACAAGAATACACACACACACACACACACACGCACACACGCACGGGGAGAAAGAGGCTTTTCAGGCAACAACAAAAGCCCTTCTTTCTGCCTGACGGTGAGTGGAAGAGACAGAAGGAGGGGCAGAAAGTGATAACACTGGGAGCCAGAGAGGAGCCAAATGAATCAGGAAAAGAGAGGGTCAGAGAAAAAAAAATAGGAGGGAGACACTGAGTGCGTTACAATCACCAACAAGTGGAAACTCTAAAAGGTTATTAGGGGATAAAAAGTTGCATTCAGTACTATTTGTCTTGTAACTTGTAACTCATTAGGAGGTGGTAGAGTACCTCATATTTTGAAACTGCAACCCACTTCCAAGTGCCGCAGCAGGTTAATGGGTTAATTTTCCACAACCCCTGAGGTAAAATTGCTTTTTAAAGTCCTCTAAGTCATTAAGAGGTTTACCTGTTCATTAGGGAGACTGTATCGACCTCCAAGACAATTCGCCAGGTTCTGCAGCTGTCACTTCAACGACAACATTAAAGAGAAGCTTGAGAAGGAGGATGCGGGGATTGCTGACTTTAAACAGCTAATGGTTTGAAGCTGAGAGCCGAAGTTTGTTTGACTTTGGAAAACACAGTTGAGAAAGCGGTCTCGCCACAAGACCCATGTAAAACGGCTTTAGGCTAATTAGCGTGCATTACAGGAGGGAAGGCGGAGAGCTTTCAGTTATCGATTTTGATTAACACTGGTGAAAAGCGTGCAGTGAAGTAAGATGTCGGAAGGCAGGGAGAGAGGATTTACGGTAGACATGAGTAAGGTTTAAACTATTCATATATTATGCCATGATACGCACCACAGAACATCGTGGCAGTGACTTCTTCCGCTAATTGCTTAAAATACCAGAATAACCTCGAGAAGGTTTAAGTCACCTTGGATAATAATAATAAAGGGAATGACAGCAGGCCAAGAGCTCACGAAATTTGATTTCAAATACGCCTTTAAACCCCCTCAAGAATGGCCTTCTGCCCGATGAGTGACTGAAAGTTAATCCATCTTCAGGGCAAATCTTTATTATAAGATCTGACAGTGAATAAACTATAAGGATGATTTAGAATATAACACAGACGAAAACCTGACAAGGTCAGTATAATGAATCCTCAAGTGGCATCCGCTGAAAAATGAGCGAATGCACCGAGGACTGGTGCATCACTCTATTCTACAAAAAAGGTTAAGTATAGTGAGCAATGGAGATTCAAAACCTTACAAAAATTCATGCTCCTTTTTTGCCCGTGTCACTAACTTATTACCTAAATGATTATTAACGTATAATCAAAAAGTAATCAAAGCAACTTATTACAGTAAATATTTGTAGCAGTGGTAATAGCATGGCTCTGTAGATGGCAATGTTAACTTGTTAGTTGGCCTAGAGAGATAAATACCCCCCCCACCCCACACACACACACAAATGTTAAATGGTATGCAAAGGAAAAAAATTGTATATTTATTGCCGTTCCCAAAAGATGGCGCCTCCTGACCTGACCTCTACAATCACCAAGAGGTTTAAAAACATGAGCTGTGAGTAAAATCTCCACAACTCTTGGCTGGATTGTTGTTATATTCATCAAAATAAAAGAATTTTAGAACTTTAGTGAATCACTTACATTAATCCGTTGTTCTCCATCAGGTCACTCTATAAATTTAAAAGCCCTGCAAAACTAACACCCTAAGCGGTTCTCTCTGCCCAGTGCTAAGGAGAAAACGTTAACGTTTTAAATGATCATGGAAGGGATGCAGACCAGAATTAAAAGAGTTAGCGCCCCTTTACACACACGCACATCACTAAAGCCACAACACCACTGAAGTCTACTCAGCAGATTAAAGCATGCCAGAGACTGGGACTGGGATTTATAATGCTCACAAATTGTGAATCTCCTTCCTCTACTAATCAGGAACAATCAGAAAAAACCTTTTCAAAACCACTTTTTGTTGCTTGGCTTTTAACCCCACCAATTAGCTGTATGTCTTTGGACTGTGTAGGTAACCCAGAGAAAACCCACGCAGACACAGAAAGAACATGTGAAAAGGTGAATGGCGAGTGGTTATCAGTCTCTCTGCTTTAACCCTGAAACAGACTGGCTACCTGTCCTAGGATGACCCCGCCTCTCAGCCTGTGACAGCTGGAATGGGCACCAGCCATACCGCAACCCTGAATTGGATAAGCAGAAGTAAAAGGATGGATGGGTTTTTTAAACCCAACTGAGTTTTGCTTACTGCTAGCACTACTATATGCATATAAACAGTCCTTACAGATGTTGTGCATGCAGATGTTTTAGCAAATAAAGCAGCTGTTAAAGAAAAAATGTCAAGCAGCAAACAGCAGGAAGACTTAGCAACAGTCAAGGCAGCTCTCTGGTTCCCAGAGGATTATTAAGAGACAGATGCCTGAAAAGAGAATGAAATGAAGCACGACTCCAAATGAATTAGAATTTTTCTCGGTCTGCTGGGTGTATAAGTTGGTCATGAATGATGATAATATGTTGGTGCTGTTTTTTTCAGCTACCTCTGGTTGGCAAAAAATAGTTACAGCAAACTCTAAAGGCACTGCATGACCTCACATGTGTTTTTACTCATCTTGGTAGAATAAACCTCTGCTCAGTTTGGAGGTGGGCAAAGCTATGCTGAGCAATATAGGACCATGCACCCACACACCCCTATAAAGTCCTGTGATCATCCAGTAGACAAGGAAAAGAAATTACCTGTGTGGCTGTATTGTTTCTTTCATTGCTGCATTTAGAGCAACAGATCATTTATGTTGAGCAACGCGCGTCAGTCTAGACAGCGTTTAGTCATGGGATTAAATCAAATGTGCTGATTACGTTCCTTTTCACAGCTAACTGGCGTGACAAACAAAATCATACTTTTACAATGCAGCTTCGAGGTTTCAAATTGAGTTTCACAGACGTGAATAAAGTCGTGCTACGCTAATCACAGCGTGACATGGGTGGAGACACGTTTTTAGCAAAGTTTTAACAAGAGCTTGGAAATAAATGCTCCAGAAACTTCACTGACAACAAGGACACAGTGATGGTGATGATCACCGTTCCATTCGGGATAAAGTCTGTTTCATGATTGGCTAGAATCTGAAGAGAAAGTTAGTTAGTTAGGGGCACCCAAGGGAGAAGTGGAGTTCCCAGGGCATTTTGTGCTTTGAGAGAGGGAGGCCACCGAGAGGGAGGGGTGGTATTCTGCTGAAAATCCCGGGACGACCAATGCGCACTGCTAAATAACACACACACGTACACATGCGCACACACAGTAGACAAGCATTCCTTTCTATAAAAAGCAAGTACTTTGTCCACATCTTCCATATGGCTGTCAAATTATATCACAAACCCAAAGGTATCCTAGTGTTTTAGTGGATGTAGGAGTCTGTATATATTATGCTCTTTGTACCAGATTTAGGCTTGCCAGACCTCAGGCTGTACTTGCTGGTGCAGCCTCTTAAATCTCTCTGGATATGATTTGCTGCAGCATGCCTAAACACATGTGAGAAAGCATCACAGAATCCAGCACAGTGACCTGCGCACTGCTCCAGCCATAGCTCCGTACATGCATTCCTGTCTCTATGGGGGCGTATTAATATGCATTTTTTAAATGTTTTTTTATGCATTATATTTAGTGCCTGTGTCATTTAATCTAAATGTTTGTGTGCTGTGTAGTGGGACTCACTCGTAGAGACTTCTTTGATCATCTCAGCTGATGCATGACATCCATTCACAATGTG
>VOQK01003553.1:0-11073 GCA_015052645.1 Benitochromis conjunctus | reverse complement strand
GCACCGAAAACTGTTACAAAATGCTGTTTAATCCCTCCGTTGGTGCGTTCACGTGCTGCTAGTGGTTGTTTGGGGAACCAGTGTGTATGTGTGACATTTTTGCCGCGTTGCAGAATAAGTCTGAAGGTGTAAATTAATTTCTTTACCTTGCTGAGAAGCAAAACCTGTTTTTCCACGTTTTTTTCTATAATGCACTAACTTTGGAATGACGTCAATTCAGAGTTCTGACATTGGAGTTCTGAAGAATCTGGAAAGTGGCGTTTTTCTCGTCTCCCGCACCCTGAACCAGTTACAGCAGATAGCTGCCCTTCCATGAGGCTTCCTGTTAAAACGGAGTTCTTCCTTCCCACTATCGCCAAGTGCTTCCTCACAGCGGGCCACTTGATGGCTGGGGTTCTCTCTCTATTTATTGTACAGTACCTTGCCAATGCAAAGAACCTTGAGGTGACTGTTGTTGTGATTTACATTAATAAAACTGAACTGAAATACATGTCATGCAGCTCACAGGTAATACCATGGATTTTGACATAACCAATAGTGTTCTGGCAGTCTAAGTGACAGGAGGACTATAAAAGTGTACAAAGCTTGATTAAACTGCGTTACAATTTTTTGCCAAATTACACCAGACCCCTCTCCTTCTGTTTCTCCACCTGCTGTTTGCTTAAAAATCACACCAGCACAGGAACATGTGAAAGCACCTTGATCAAGGATTAGACCATTCTAAACAAAGATAAACACTGATCTCACACAACTCCAGGTCAAACGCAAGCACACCCATTTCACGCACACATGCTTTTTGCACCGACGGTGATGGGCCTAAGGAAACATTTAGTCACTGCCCCATTGCAACATGACCTCAAATAACACAAAGAAAATATTAAGCTGAATTCAATATTCTGGTAAAAGATGGACTCACCTCACAAGCCATGACAACGAAAACTTTAGAGACCTATTAAACATGTGGCCCAGAGAACACCTTCATGCACCGTTTGTGCGGGGTTTTTACTGGTGTGCCTCGGACCACTCCATAATTAAAATGGCCAGTCCCCTCCCCATCTACCAGTGTCTAGCTGACATATGGCAGTGGGGGTAATGCAGATAAAGTCAGATAGTAATTTGTGTGAGAGACCATGAATAAACTAATTAAAGAAAGCCAGCTGATAAGAACCATGAACATTTTCATCCTTCGCAGATCCTTTTCAAATCCAATTCCAAAAGAATGAACTTAAAATCCAATATGGCGAGGACATGGAAAGCATTTAGGTGTTAAATAACGCTGATGAACATTTTAACTGAAATTTGCATACTGTGGATTTTAATTTATACAAAAAAAAAAACCAACTCAAAGAAACTAAGTATTTATTGTGGAAATTATGCAATATTGCTATTGTGGGACTGATGGATATTACTAAATATCACTATATAATAATATAATATCACTGCTCCACAGATGCAAATATTAAAATGTTGAGTAGAGATTCAAGAAGAAAATGGAAAACTTGCAGACAAGCCAAACATTTATGCAGTTTTGCTCTTCCCCCCTCTCTTATTATAAGTCAGGCATTCTGTAACCACAATAAGTAGGGATTTCCAACTCGAGCAGCACGATAATGATTCACTACCCTCTGATTGGTCCAACTGGACCACTTTCAATGTTATGTGCAATTCAAGGTTAAGTCAAAATTGGCATCAGGCATCTACTCTAGGAATATCATCCATCTATAAGAATGCTATTATGGCGTTTATACAACAATGCCACATCATTATCACCAACACTACATTGGAGGGTTTTTTTCTTGGAGCAGAGAAGAATGAAACTTCTAATGTCTACTTCAACTTTGAAGCAGTAAGTATGACAGAAATACTGTATGTGGCATTAGAAAATAAATGTGCTTTTAAACAGCTGCTGCTATATCAACACTGAGAAAACACATATCAAAGGCACCAGGCCTCTATTCCTTGATTATCAAACCACAGAAGATACTTGTTAGTGACACAGGGATGCTGATGAAGCTATAGCTACTATATTTACTGCCTTTACTGATCCAGAGCTCATGAGATACTACCAAGCTACTCGTTGTCTTATATGCTGGTAAAAAACAAGGCAACTGGACTTTTTCTTAGGTTTGTGAAGAGATTTCATCTCTCACCCAAGAGGCTTCTTAAGTTAAAAACAACATGGTGGAGTGAGAAGACAGGCTGTTTAAAAGAGGAGTAAATGAGGTCATCTATGTCCACAACCATCACTGAACAGAGGTGGTGGCTTATGATACCAGCTATCAGCCACCTACGATGCAGTCTTGAGATCCCCTCCCAGGCTCTTTAACTCCAATACTCACTCCTTGTCTCAGTGGACCTCAATTGATAGGGTGGGGCAAGGCCCTATAGTGGTTTCACCTTTAACCCCGGGTTAAGCTAATAACACACCTTTTTTTCACTCTGTGGCTTATGTGATGACCCACATGATCAATAGGTCAGGACCACATCCAAAGATGACAATCCCCACTGGGGGTAAAGCTGCATTACAGATACAACAAAACTCAGATGTTGGAACTCGGAAGTGACGCCACTCCTGAGCTAGGGTGTTCCCAAAAAAGTGAGGAAAAAACGCAAAAAACAAGGTAGAGCAATTCAGGCATTACTAGCAGATCAGCATAACACTTGTTTTATGCACTTAAAAGCACATTCACGGATATGGCCTGGTCAGTGCTCTGAGTATGGCTTATTTAGTGAGTCACAAATACACAAAAGTGGCAGTACAGAGAAGTTTCACAGTTCTATGTTCAGTGCCGCCATCTTGAACTGTCAACTCTGGGCTGCTCCAACTCTCCGAGTAGGACATCCGAGTTGAGAGGGTGTTCCTACTGGGAGCACAGAAAGTCCAACTTTCAACTTATTCAGGAACACACCATAAATGTATGGCGTAAGTGAAGTATCCTCTAGGATGAAAGGTAAAACATCTTCACAAACTTAAAGAAGTCCAGCATCCTCCTTTTTTTAAGCTCTCGAAAAACCAAAACCCCCCCAAAAAACTAATGGCCCTACACCCTACACAGGCTAGACTCCATTGTGGAAACGGCAGACATTTTTTCCTTTGACCTAATTGGACATTACTTGACAGTACGCGTGGTGCGTGCAGCATGCCTAACTTTGTGTCACCTACCCGATTATTAGTTTGGAAAGAAGGCAGAAGAGTGGGATGAACAGAACAACGTCGTGTGGTTAAACAGATGAAGCCATGAATAAGGTTTATCAGGAAGAGGATATGAAGCAATCAGTCCTACTAATTGCACGGCCAATATTGGTCTAAAGACAAACAATCAGGTTTAATTAGAAACAGCGGTAAAGGGTCTGTGTGAGGCAAGCAAACTCATTCATACATACATCTAAAACTAATCTAGCCTGGATGTGAGACAGTGGTTTGCACTGACCTAAACGAAGAGCTGCTACCAAATCAAATGACAGCCCCTACACAACACTGCTCCATAGTAACGGTAAAAAGCTACTGCTTAAAGAGTATTTAGGGATAGTTAATTATGCGCATAATCAACACTCACATCTTGAAAATGAGAGCAAAAGTTGCCTTTGAGCAAAGACTGATCAATAGTGACGTTCTTATTGTGGCTGATCTGAGGAGGAGGAGGAAGACGACAGGATAAACGACTGATGGTCACGTTCTCTAGAATCTTCTGAAGATATGTACTGTACTTGGACAGATTTTAATGTATGCATTTGTCCGATTCCTTTAATTATGTGTTTTGATGCAAGTTTCATATATTTCTTAAATACGTATTTATTAAAAAGAACGGAGTGTGAAAGACACGAGGAGGACTCAGCAAAAGAACAGGTTGCAAACGCAGTCATGGACTCACAAGGCACGGCGTGACGGTAGAGGTTGTCTCTGATGGTCTGCTGCAGTTCGTGGTCAGGCGAGGACTTCTGGAAGCGCTGGCTCAGATACTGCTTCAGGTCCTTGGTCAGCTTGCTTCCTGTGATTGTGAACACAAATGTATCAAAACAACTGAAGTAAAAAGCAGGCCAGCACACATCAAAACATCACAAGAGCCAAAATGACACTGTTAATGCACAGCGAAGCGTCAAATGACCACAGCGCTTGGCTCCAACGAAAAGAAATACACAGGTTTATCCTGCAACTGCAGTAAAGCTTGATGCTGAGCAAGTGCACGACCGTGAATTGTACACTTGCCATCGTCACAGAGAGGGGGTTGCTGGTTGTAGACTCTCGCTCCAGCAGGGCAGGACTAGCCAAATCTAAGACTGCTAGCACTATGGCTAACACAGAAGCAGCCCTCCTACAGTTTAGCCATCTGCACCTCAGACACACATTAGGCAACTGAAGGGCAGCATGGGGGGAAAGTGTCCATGTGTGTGTGTGTTTGCTCCCGAATCTGTGCCTGTGTGTGGTTATTACAGATTCTGTCCACATTAGTGGCAGTGCCACGCGTCTTCAAACGTATCACAAGCAGCGTGAGAACAAAACAGAGAAAAAGAGGCGAGATGTCTGCCGTCACCCAAACAGACTGAAAAACTGGATTTTATACTCAGTCGAATTTCATGACAAGACTCCTTCAGGCAACAACAAACATCTTATTTTCTTCATTAGCGTGTGTCCCATTATTCATTATACAAATGATGTATCTCCCATCTTTGCATGGCTGCTGAGACCATTTTTGGTTGTCTTGGGCAAACAACCAGTCATAAAAGGCCCTGGTTTCTGTTTCCATGGAAACTGTGTGTACGTGTGTATATGTGCGCGCACATGTGTGCCGGTGTGTGTGTTTAATAAGATGATTGAGATTGTTAGCAAAGTACAGAAGAGCATTTTGCATTGGTTAGCAGAAAATATTGTTGCTGTTATTTTTTAAATTGTATGAAGCTACAATGGAAGCACAATACGCACAGGCCCAGGTATGGTGTGTCTGCCCTTTATTTGATTGTAACCATATATTTTGTCTGTGATTTATGACAATATACATAAAGAAGCACAAAGTAGATGTAGAAATATATGGTCAAATCATCAAATTGTAGTTTGGAAGCAGTGGGGTAATTAAAATGTCAGCACAGAACACATTTAACTGTTGCTCCTCTGAATTTGTAGGTTTTTTTTAAAATAAAATTCAAATTTAACATTTTACTTAATTTCTCATTTCTAACTTAAAAAAAACAAACTGCTGTAGATTACACTTTTTAGCGCAAGGTTCCTTACTAGGAGTTAATCCAGCTCCATGTATTGAAATGTAATTCACTCAAGTATTAAGGAACTAACTGGGGTCTTTGACTACTGCAAACGTGAATCGCTATAAATCAGTTTTACTAATCGATGATGCGTAAGCCGTCTATAAAAAGAGGTCAAGTCTTCCATCACTATCTAAGCTTGCTGTTGGGAGGGGACGCTGCTCCTGGCACCGTCCCATACAGACATATCACTCAGTTGTAATCCTCACAACAGGTCACAAGCCAACTCTCACGCCAACAGAGAGCCTAATGCACTCTCTGATGTGCTCATGTACACAATTACTAGAGAGCCGTGGGTACTCCTTACTGCCAGGCTTCAGACTGATTGCGTGATCCAGTGTGAAATTCGGACTGGACTTACTGAAAGGTCACCCAAAGTGACTGACAGCACAACATAGTACAATTTAGCTTGACATTGTAGTATTTTTTTTTTTTGCCATAAAGAGGTGTAACCACTGATATGATTCAAGATCCAAAAATGCTGAATTCTACAGTTCCAATCAGGCTGGAAACCAAGTGCTCATCAAACTCCGCAGCAGCTCTTGTGCATCATTATACATTATTTTGGCTGATTAAAAGATGAGTCACTCTTTCAGATGAAGCAGACAGGCTTAAGAAAGCTAGCACAATCCTTTTACGTGGTTGGTGATGGGTGTGCCATCAACACCACCTCAAGGAGCTATTGCATAAGAGCTAATCCAGTTACGTTGAGTCTGTCCTCCCCCAACTCTCTCTTTGTGTGCGATTATCTTGATGGAACAACGATGCTTTCGTAAAAATGAGCAGACATCCTTCAAAGTCACAAAAGTATGAATAACAAGACCCTAAAGGACTGCCAGAGTAGTGAATGATAAGAAGATAATGACATCGGGACATGTTGATTAAGTAGATAGCGCTATCTGTCATCCTTCTGCTCCCGTACAGAGCTGACAATTAAGGCTATCGACTGATCACCACCTGGTGTCAAAACACGGCATTTAACAGGAAGCATTTAGGAAAAAATCTGACCAGATTTCAACTACCTGCATAGACCAGGTTGGTACTAAAGCTCGCCATTAAAAGGAACTCGCTTAAACCACGAGTGACAAGTTTATCTTTAGGTCCACCACAGAGGAGGGTTGAAGTACAGCCTTCCTGCACACTGTCGTACTCTGATTACTTCCGTACTTATAAATGCAAGCCAAATAATAGCACACTACCTTGAACAATGCTCTAAAAGAGGTGAAGGATAAGTGACCACTAGCTTTTCCTTGGCCGGTGCTTATATGTCTGCTGGGACCATGTATGCTGAGGTTCAGGAGTCAAATGAAACTCTTACTGCAGCTACATGAAGCACTCTGTTGTTTCTGGTATGAGGTCAAATACCATTCTACCACATTTCCTATTGCTTTTCCCTTCCCAGCTGAGTACTTTAAAACCACTATCCTGAAGTGAGTCTGGTGCCTCCAAATATTTTTTGGTAGTAAAAAAAAAATAAAAAAATCCACTGTTATTGTGTGGATAGTGTACCAGCAATCTGTCAGGTCAACCTGACACGTCTCATGATCACCTCTCCTTAAGAAGAATGCTTAGTATACATTGAAACCACAAGCCCATTAACTGCTACCAAGGTTCTGTTTTGATGCCATCTATATAATGACACAGCACTCTGGCTGTGATGGCAAATAGCTCTGTAGCCATCTTAAAAGTCTTTCAGCTTTAGTTTTGAGTTTTAATTTCAGATTAGTTTTACTTCTGATGCCCTGATGGTTTTACCTGTAATTCAGTTATTACCACAAAAACATCACCGAACTCTATGAATCTGCCTAGGTTTGCAGGGTAGTGCGAGTCCGACTGATTCACATGGAACAAAGAGCAGGCAGGCAGCAGGCTGAGACCATTTAGCGCAGAGGCCACCCACCCAAATCATACTGCAAACACATAATTAGAAAAGACGTATCGTTCAAACAAAGCCCACCTGTTATAGATTTTCCATAATCCCACTAAAACAAGCGAGATTTTCTAACCGGAGACGCGCGATCTACGACAGAAGGGAGGTGAGCGCGAAGGCTTTTTATACAAGACGGAGAGAGAGGCAGGGTCTGTCACACAGAACGTGAACATCAGAGTAAGCCAGGCAAAACATCAAAAGAGTTTTGAGACATGGCTGAAATGTGGAAAGCCCCACTACTTTCCAGGCATCTCCCCCCACTGAACCCAGCCCGGCACCCCTCGGCTGTGATCAGCCAGCCAAGTCCCTGCTCAGACATGCATAGCCAGCCGTGGCACCAGCTAGACCCTCCGCTGGCAGTTGACATCTGTATTCACAGCATGGAAAAAGCAAACTTCATTGAAACTCGATCCTCCTTGCTCGCGGGGCAGCCTTAGTAAGAAAGGAAAGGTTTGACCGATTTCTGCCGATTTAGTAATGGGAGGAGTCACGCACCCGTTACACTCTAGACAAGGAATGGCATTGCATAGTGGGGGAGCCCCCAAAAAGCTGGCTTGATATCCAAAAACCTACAGCTACACATTGGCTACATAAATTGCCTACATAACCCTGCTGCTGATCCAAAAATTAATCTACAGTTTCAAAGTAGCTGAGGCTGTCCATTCAGGACCTGGGCTCAGGCCAAAATCTAAACTTGCTTAAAGTTGATTACTTTTACTGGAAGAATCCCATAACGAAAGTCTGACATGCTCTACATGTAATTCCAGACAAGTACTCGCATAAGAGTGTGTGTTTTTCCCCACTCATATTACTCTCAGTAACTCACAGAACACTAAAACTATTATTTCTAATGTTTCGAGACGTGGCAAGAGGAAAAAGATGTCAAAACAGACTGAGTGCTCACGCCACGGCTCAAGGAAACATGGCAGTATTGGCCAGTTGGTACACCTTTCTGTCCACTTTGACAGAGAGTGAAAAACCTCTGGAGCCGTAGGATAGTTCATCAGTTTTTTCAAACGCTCCTTGCAGGTAGAACCAACCATCTGATGGTGATGCCCTCACCGTAGTGCCACCAATAAATTGACTGTTTTCTGGTTTAGTGAAAAACATATCAGTCACTAGTGGTGGGAATCACCAGACACCCCGCGACACAATGTTGTCAGAATACCGAAATCACGATATGATACGATTGTGATTTTTAACATTTTGCAATTGTCTGAATTGTGATTTATCACCTTTTTGCTCAATTGCAAATTATGTCCATAAAGTTAAACTTTGTCAGTATTAGTCAGTTATTTCATAGCTGCAAAAAGACTTTGCAAAACATACCAACCCTGGTACTAAAACATAAGTGTTGCCATAAAATAGAGTTTATTTATTATTTATAGTTGGACATCAGCATGCTGGTCTTATTATAACCATAAATTCCCCACCGCTCCGAATTAAATGCATTTCCTGCTCTTTATGCAGAGGCATCTAACGATTCTGACCGCAGGTTCGGTCGTCGCAGCGGGCAATGGTAGATGCAATCATCCTCTTTAAGACAAAGCAACACAAAGTGACAAAGCAGAAAACACCGTCATATGCCAGCGAGGATGCCAGCCTGTTTTACACTTAGCCAACCCAGACTTGGCAGTGCCACCATGTTTGGCTGGGCACTGAGTGTCGTATCGATGTAGAATACACAAACAGTCTGGCACACAAGGTAACAAATAACTTTTTTTTTTTCCCCTCCGTCCTCCCCTCTCGAATTGTCTTTTGAACATCAAGGGGCACGTTGCCAGGCAAAAGCTATGATTAGAACCAAATCCTCCCTTTCTCTGGGCTGTTTATTGTTAAATTTAGTTCCTCCAAAGTGGGACATAGCAGGCTTTAAAGTCAAATGGATTCATGCCATCCCAACTTGACCTACTACAAGTTAAATTTAGCTATGTACACAAGCTGCCCAGAGTCATGTCTTATATAATCATCTCTTAAGTGAGCAGTCCATCCGTGGCTCTAGTTAATCAGATAATCGGTGCTAATCAGCATTTAATTGATTTAACTCAGCAGCTATCTACACTTAACATTTTCATCACCCCTGATCAGAGCTTAGCCGTAAGTCATAATGATTAAGAAACAGGCAAAGAAGTCAGAGAGTCAAATGTGACCCTTGACCTGTGACCTCCAGTCTAGATAGTTCACATCCATATTATCAGCGATAACTACAGCACCATGGTTAGGTCTGTGTGCACCAGCAGAGATTATGTAGATCCCTGCGGGTGACAAACATGGTAAAATGAGGATGGCAGAAATATTTTCCCTTCTAAGTTTTTTATTAAGGTCGTTGTCAAGATATTACTATAATGAACAGCCCTTTGAAAAAGAACTCCCAAACCACCAGGCAGAGATTTCACATTCACAGAGCAGACAGGCATGTGTGTCTGTGTGAACAAGCCCGTCTTTGAACTCAACACTACCCCCTAGGTTGCTTTATTAGATGTGGCTTGCATCACAGCAATAGACGGGGCTCTGTATCCATAGCAACAGCTGCCAGATGAGTACAGGCTGTGGTAAAAGGTGGCGATGGGAGACAGGAAGGCATAGTCTGCTGCCCCCCTCTGGACTGTCAAAGCTTTACAAAAATACAAGAAAAAGCAGAAACGGACCATGAGCTACATTAAGAACAGTAACAAATGAAACAGAGTTTTTAGTGTAAACGTGCTGCTCGGTGCAACATAAAGACTTTGAGACTTACTCTAAAACGTATGCATGGCTCTTCACATGTAAAATAGTGCTTGAATTGATAAAAAGGTCAACAAGGAGACTGAAATATGACAGCAAAAAAAGACTTCAGACCAAACAAGAACTAAAACTAAAAGTTTAGAGTTTAAAGCTTGAAAAACAATCTGCCTCGATAGTTACAAGACGAGCTACATGAGCCATAAATCTGATGGCTGTTCTGAGACATGGGCATTATAACCTGAGACATCAGACACATTACCGACATAAAAATCCATTTTTGAGGTGTGTGAATGCTAAAAAAAATGAGTTTGAAAACAACGCTGAGATGTACAGCTTACAGTCGACTGAAAAATGTAAACAAGTCTGCACATCAGAGGTCCTGGGAACGCTGCGAAATTCAAAAGTGGTCTTTGCAGTTACCAACTGAAGTGAAAAGATCACATACTGCCTTCAGCGCTCTGAGATGTGCGTTTAAGTCAATGTGTTGTTGCTTTTTGTTTTTTTCAGCTTGCCGTTTTGTGTCACAACTTCTCTAAAGAGAATTGCTAGCAGCCTCAGATACGCAACCATGCAATTGTTAGACACAGCAATATGGATACTGTTGTACTCGTGTGCTCGCAACAAATCGCGTGAAACAGTTTTCGGTCGGAGGCAGGGGTACGCCGCCTCTCAATCAATGCATGCACGAGGCAGCGGAGGTCTAAATCGAGGTCTAAATGCACTCAGACGCTGAATAATGGATCTGGATATGACTTTCACTGAATGACAAAGCCATCTGTTTTCTCAGAGGAAAATCTATTTTCACCAGCAATTTTGCTCCCCCCACCCAGCCCAGTATAGCAAGACAACCACCAGAGCCCATCAGGAAACATAGGTTGTCCTCATGATGTCAGAAACGGGACGCAATTAAGTACAAATTAGAACTTTCTGTGGGAGGTTGCTACAGAAATTGCTTGTTTGCTAACGTGTTTCTTGAAAATCTTCACAGCTGTCGGTGTACGAGTCTCAAAATTAGGTGTGTCACTTTGCAGCCGCCTCTGTGAAAAAGCAGAAGATGCAGGACCAGATACGGTCTTTTCAGTGCAGCTGTGCAACAACAAATACAAAGTTTTGTACTTTGACAGCTGCACCGAAAAAAAAAAAAAAAAAAAATATATTTCAAC
>VOQK01003546.1:4790-22139 GCA_015052645.1 Benitochromis conjunctus | reverse complement strand
AAGTAATGCATCATTTACCAAGATTCATACAGGCCTAATAGACCTATGTTGTAATTCTGGCTGTAAAACGAAAACACTCCTTCAATCCTTTCATGAAGCATTTGAATTTTCTCTCTATAGCAAAATGGACCCAACTAAGGTAAAAAAAGTGTTAAGACCTGATACAAAAAATGGGTTTGGGCCTCTGTTGCAACTTTAGCCCTTATAAACAGCTACTATGAGTTAATGTTTTTTAATGGCATACCCATTTAAAATGCATTGAGGGTTTGCATTATTATTGACGGCTTGCATCTTCCTGCTCTGCCTCAGTTTTTTGAGTTGCAAAAGAACATTTCTTGTCTTTCTTTGTTGCGTTGGTGCCTTGTAGGAGGATTTCAATACCAATAAGTTCATTGCAGTAACAACCATCTTAGAAGAATGCACTCAAAGCATTTCTGTGATATTTTATTTGTGAATATAGAAACAGGTATCTGTTGTACTCATGTACTTTGTCTGGATTAGGGTCACTTCTCACGAAAAACAAAAAAAATGACATGTCAGCGGCCATCACAAACCTGTGGGCAACATTTTTTTTTTTTTTTGTCTGTCCCGTTTTGGATCATTAGCGATCAAAATTATAATCTGAAGGCCAAGGAAGATGCCCAACGGATTTATTTTACCAAATGGACCATCATGGTCTTGCCGTATTGATCCTTTATTTATTTATTCACTTTGTTTTTAGTTGTTGTTCGTGGGACAGACATTATTAAGGGAAGGGAAAAGGAGAGAGAGAGAGAGAAAGAAAGGGAGGGAGGGAGGGAAAAAACAGAGGAGACGAGGGACAGGACATATAAAAAAAGAAAAAAAAATCCACCTGTTGAGACATATAGAGAAAAAAAAACAAAAAACAGAAAAAGCAAAAGCAATGCAGAGCAACACAATATGGGGACCTGTGGGCAACATTACAACGGCTACATCTGCGTTTTATATACAGTCTCTCAACATTCTGTAGACCTGATTTGCTTTCAACCTTACAGCTGAAAGAAAAGGTTAGTTTTAAATTAACAGTGAATTGGTTGATACACAGGTATTGCTTGTAGGTAAGCAACCAGCTTGTTAGGATGATGGAGGATTTAGCAGCTATAGAGAAACCAGAACTACCATAAAAAACAGGGGAAGTTCTTGCTTGCTTGCTGATACAGAGCAATTATATTGTTCATCAGTTCACCAAAAGTAACACCTCTCCTTCCACTACTGCCATTCCCAGGCAATACCTGTTTTGTTGTAAGCCCCTTTTAACAACCAGCTCTCTGGCAGATCGCAACTCTTTCACTTGCACTGGAACTAATTCCAGCAAGTCCGGCTGTGTAGCAGTAACCTGAACTAAAGGAGCAAGAGTCTTCTAACACCCGGCTCTCACAGGCAGTCAAACTTAATTTATCACAAAATAGAGAAAATAAATAAATAAAAATGCTACACCTGCTCTCAGTTTTTCTGGTATGTAGATTGTTCTCATTTCCCTCAACATTTGTCTTCTGACTTCTACTCTGAAGTCCTTTGAGCAGTAAAACTATAAAAATATCAAATGAACGCAGCATTAACTGCATTACACTATCAACTTGACTATAGAACTATGGTTATACGGTGTGTTTTTAGCATGCGTGCAACCTCATTTGAGTATATTGAGTAGTAAATTAATCTCACTGTTAACATCAGGATTGTTTGATAGTAAAATTTCCCCTTGGTTTATAATTCAGGACACCACCTGAAGTCACTCTGTGTAGAAAAGTGAGTCTAGTAAAAGGATGTTAAAGTCATATCCCATAACATTAGATGCCATGGTTTGTTGACTCTCGTCCTCCTTCTGACAGCTGACCTTTACATGTGTGCTTTGTGTGGCAAAAGGTAGCGTTACCATGATGTGTGATTCGTGAATAATGTGTTAGCCATAAAAGAATGTTGAGACTTTCGTGGGGAAGCCAATTGATCCAGGCTTAAGCTCTCTGTGGGTCCAGAGGGTGACATAAGGCCACACTGTGGTAACACTGCCATTACGGCGGGAGGAAAATAAAGAAACAATTACAGCATGTAATGGGCTGGAAGAGGCATGGCTGCTGTCAGCGAGTGGGAAGACAGCGAGTAGGTATCGATTACTGGATCAGGAAAAGACATGGCACAGGGAATTCAGACGTGAGGCAATCAGGAGGAGAATCATGGAGATTATTTCTGTGCTGACCATCACTCTCCATTTACCTCCGCCAACACACCAGCCGCTCTGGGCACAACCAAGCATCTCAGCTCTTACACCGTGTTTCATGTCTCTCGCTAGCAGCTTTAGTCTGATGCTTTGCAACAAGAACACATCGCATTGAACCAACTCTTAGTATGTGAAAGTGCAGAGTTGCTTTCATAGGCATGTTAGCATCAGCAGAGGTAGATAAGAAAACGTGCATTTTTGACTAGGCCCAATAAAACACCAGCTATGTCACAGACACAGTTTTGTTCCCTCATTTGCTTAACTTCAAATCGCACTGTGATCATTTCAGAAGCATTTAGCCAGCACTGCGTCTTGACTCAGTTTCTGTCATTTGGTGGAATTGCTGTCATTGTCTTTACTGGGCGCATTTAGCTCCTGTGGCCTCATGGGAGCAGGAATTCGATGCACCCACACTGTTAATGTGCCATATCATAAATCCAGTTCCAGCATTAGTAGCACACCAGTCTGTTTCTATAACTCACTGAGCACTCAACCTCCATAGACAAACATGCCCCCTTAACAACACTGCTGCATCGTTCCAATGAACAGCAGAGACCAGTGGTTTATGTTAGCTGAACATTTCACATCATTCCAGTGCAGCAAGCAAAATTGCTGCTCAGTCTTTACTGCTAACTATCTGACTGTTTTTTGGAAGATCACCCACCTGCACCTGCTTTCACATCACTTGTATGCTTTCTTTAAATAGTAATTTGTACAGGATCTGGCTTAACAGCACCTGGTAGTGGTAAAGGTGCATTAGGCCTCAGTCATGTAGTTAGCCAGTTACTGCTCCCCTGGAAACCTTCGATCACTAGTGGAAAATGTGTATTTCTCAACCAGTCAGCGAGTATTTGCTAGAGGTCTCTGGCTGTCACTTGGTAAAAGCGGTTTAAAAGAAGGTGCTAAAAACACCACAAACCAGCCAAAACAGAGGAAAAAAATAAACAATTATATTTTCATTGTATAATTTCATGGCTATGACCAATGATTATTGTGACTTTAAATCTGTCATCAAGAAAACCCCCCCAGAATGACCTACAGTTCCACAATGCACTCATCAGATGAACTGTTGCAGAGAAATAGGAGGAACACACACACACACACACACACACACATAGAGAGGCCCCTTCTTTTAATATTAAACGCTTTTTCGTTCCAACAGCATCAGCATTTTCTTTCTTTTCTCCTTCCCCTCCAGTAAAGAAGATTGTTTTCACTGGTCTGGATGACATCCCGAGAGCTTAATCTCAAACCCCATAGGAATAAAAAGCCTCAGTTGCTGTTGTCACTTTGCATTATTTGCTAGTGTTTTTGAACAGCAAGCAACAAGATGATAACAAGACATGCGGGGAAGGAAGGGTGGCATGCAGGGGCTGTTGCAGTGAAGAGAATATTCAGTCAGGCAGTAATGTAAATGTAAAGCTGATGTAAAGTTTTTTGTGAAACCCGAGCATGGGTCAGAATAATGAAGAGCGCAGGTTTGCCCCGCGGCTGTTGTGGTGGTTGTCGGCACTTAAAAGAGCTTGTTATTTAGGCTGGATTTGTCAGCTCTCTACACTGTCTGCTTTTGTCCTGAATAATGTTTTTCTGAGCCGCTATGAAGAATATTCAAGCACAGCAGCCTACATATGCAAACCTCAAGCTTCATCTAAACAATTTCAACAATAGCTCCTTTCTGACAGTGAAATGTGCACATTGGGCTGTGCAAATGGAAAGGAATGGAAATGTACTCATAAATGTTTTATATATTTACATTTCCTTAAACATAAACTCAGCCTGCATCACATAAACTAAAGTAACAGTGGGGCTGGAGCCTATCCCAGCATCATTCGGCTGGAGGTGGGGTGTACATGGACAGGTAGACAGAATCAGAGGGCAAACAGAAAATAGACTGACTCCAAAAATGAGTCAGTCTCTGGTGTAACCATATTCTGGACAGCGATGTCTTTTTCTTACATATAATAAAACCAAGCTAAGGTTAGCCACACTAATCTGACACTGCACGTGTGTGCGCAGACCAAAAGTGTACATTTCATCAAGATTTAAAACATAATTTGATTAACAGTTAATGCTGGTGAAACATATCATTGCATCCCTTTTACAGTACCTGTATAATACATGTTAGTAATATGTGGAAGGCTTTAGACGATTACTTTGGTCTCAGGATCATGGTTTGGGTTCCAGTATTCAACAGTAGCGCTGTGTTTATAACAAAATGTTAATTTGGAGTCTGTAATAATAATCCATGGTGTCTCTGTAAGTGTGTCTGCTTGTGTGTACAGTATGTGTCACTTTTTTAGTTTTCTTGTGTTAATGCAGTCTACTTCAAATGTGGTTGGTTTACCCACTGAGCAACTGAGATTATCTTGTGCCTCTTCTATGGTTTAGAGTTTTGTTTGAGGTGTAGGCTTAGTTGTCTTTGTTAGTAGGCAGCATTGTCACACCAACAATAGTCAAGAAAACTGTCAGATGCTCCAGTGATATCATAGCATGAGATTCAGGAAAATATAAGATTGTGAAGACTTTAAAATTAAATCATAGAGATTGATAAGATCTGCCCGTATATGATTTTATTTGTCATCAAAACACATACTGTTAGAAAGAGGGGATTCACATGGTACTGGCAACCACGTGAATCGTGAATCCCAGTGAAATTGACTAATCGCATTGAGTTTGATGAGTTTGACTGATGTACAGACATGCGCCGTGCATCTGGAGAGGAGGCAAATTGAGCACTTGTTTTGTATGGAAAACTTTAGATTCAGCCATGTATTTTAAAATTGACTGCAAGCTGCTGTTTCCATTACGTCAAAAAATAATCTTTTAAAATTGGGCCACTCTTATATATGTACCAGGTATATTGAGGAGAAGAAATGTAAATCAAGTGCACAACCTGATTTGCAAACCTTTGCAACATGCAATTTACTCCTAATTGCTTCAATTATGCCAAACAAAGCCATTTCTTATTTTTTGCATTTGACATTGAAATGAAATGACTGCACCTGTGTTGAGAAAACGGTGCAACTTTTGTGAATAACTCGTGAAACCATATCTAGGAGGGCTATTTGGGGATCTCGCTAAAACACTTTTAGCTCTGTTTAGTAAATCTGGTCCTCAGTTGCTAAAGTTCATTTTGCCTGCTGTCACTTCGGTGACGTTCTCTGAGGTTTGCTGTACAGCTAACTTCTAATTTTAAAATGTTACACATGCAAGAAAGTAATTCTGAGAAGCTTGGGTTCTTTGTACGGTGGCCCTGAGAGGCCAAATGCACTGCAATTTAAGAAAACACCAGCAAATACAAATATGCTGCAACAGCACACAAAACACACAAAATGCTCTAAAAGCATACAAAACTCAATGGAAGTTCAGTTAAACACAACAGAAATAGAAAAAATGCTTCAAGAAATTAAAGAAAAACTTCACAAAAGAAAACCAAAGTGTTTTTGTGGAGACAGGAACGTGATGGAATAGCTCAAAAGTGACAAGCTAACAGCAAACAGCTAATACCAAACGTTTTTCTACATTGTTATATGAATCATGTGATGAAAACACACATTTTGAATATGAAATAGAAGTCAGCATGTCTCAGTACAATCCTTCTCATTTTTTGGTTTCTGTCACTTCCACAGTTGGTCCGCCAAGTTATTGCGTCCCCAGAAACTCTTCTGTTTCCTTTCCTGATTTTTTTTTCATCTTTGGTTCCATTTTTTTCTATTTCCGTTGTTTTTTATTCAACTTCTGTTTTATTTTGTGTGCTTTTGTATCATTATTCTATTTTCTGATGGTTTCTTAAGTTACAGTCCGTTTGACCTCTCAGGTCACCTTTAGCAGAGGCCCTAAATACCTAACCGACACATCATCTTTGTAGAGATGTAGAATATCCAAAAAAGGAAAACGATCTTTTTTTCTGTATGCCTTGGAAAAACTCTGAAGACCTTTTTTGAAAAAAAAAAAAATCATATAGATAGATAGATAGATAGATAGATAGATAGATAGATAGATAGATAGATAGATAGATAGATAGATAGATAGATAGATGATTTTTTCTTGATATGTGTCAGTCAGAATGACTGTTTTGTTTCACTGACTGTCAAGTTGGAATATGTTCCCACACACCCCCATCCCCACTCCCGTCACCCTGCATCAATAAGTGAAAGTGGATGGATGGATGGATGGAAAGTCCCAGTCTTGTAAATGCTTTTGTTTTTCCAAATCTACTAATACATCACACTTTAACAACTCACCTGCTGATTTCCACTCTATTTAAATCAGAATGTAACACATGTATTCTGTCACATTCTTACATAAATGAGAGAACAAATGAAGTACAGGTCACTCTTATGTACTCTAAGTCACCCAAGTGATCCTCAAAGGTGCAAAGGTAGCTGCCTAACTCACTAATACAGGGTCCTTCTCTGCAGTTATCACACCAACAAAAATTGTACACAAGTCGATGCCACATTACAGAAACAAGTGTTAGGTTGACCTCACTTCCCTCATTTGTTATATCCTTGCCCGTGTCCACCTTTATAATCTCTTTCTGAGATGCCACCAGATGCTGCTGCAGATTAGAAACCATGTCAGCTCTCCTGGGTCACTCAGTCAGAGATTAATGCCGTTCTGAAGGGCTCTTTTTGTTTGCTCACAGTTTAGTATGTGTGGGGGGTTTTAAACTCCCTTTCTTTTGAGTTCAAGTTCATGTTTACCTAACCTTGCCTTTTTTAAGTTTGCAATTGTGCAAGAAAAAAATCTTTTCAGTGTAAGAGGGCAATTTCTCAAGATGTGCAAGTGTTTTGAATGAGACAGAGGGGAAGAATAGAGGGGAAACGAATGAATACATGATTCGTGTCGCTTTGAGATTTCACTCTAATATTAAAAGGGCGCAGAGATCCTTAGAGCTTCTTGGTTGGAAATAATGATCCACCACTGAGGCCTAACCTAAAGAGAGAGAGAGAAGAGTTTGAACAAGCATAATACCTGCAAATGCCTGGTGCCATTAAAATACACTCATTTCGGCTGTCATTAAAATGCACATGACTCACAGAAGACTCCTCAGCACTCCCAGCCACGCTATAATGTTATTCAAAGCCATATTGCACCGTGCTAAGTTTTGCTTATGAGCATGCAGGAAGCATAAGTGCAAAATGCATAAACATAATCACAGGAGTCCCAGGCACCTGACAGGAATGTAGCTGAAGTAGTAACATTTAAATCTGTTTGAGGAGCACGGCGCCTCAGAATATCTGAGACTGGACTCTGACCTGGCCAAGAGAATTCTTTATTCACTGATTTGGCATATGGTTTGCATGTGCACGTTACATTCTTGTCTTCCATGTCAAGGACATGGATGGTTTTCTTTTAATTTCAGTCCAAAATCAACATGTAATGCCAAATTAATCCAAAGCATATTAGATTCACTCTTGCAGACTACACCCATGTCCTCAGGGTCATATTCTTAAGTCCTAAGTGGATAAAATATATTAAATCTTTTAAGCAGGAAGTTTTACCAGGGGACTTAGGACACCATGCAGCGTTCTTCTGTAAGGGTGCCGAATACAACACGGCCAGTGTGATATTTGGTAAACATACCTTTAACAGGAAACATGCCAAAGATTGCATGAACAGAGCATCCTCATCCTCAAATTCATTCTTATCCTGAAAAACGTTGACATCAAGTGACAATGAGCTGGTCCTGATGTTTCTAAACGGGAAAAGGAAGAATTTCTGAAGTTCATCTAATTGCCACGAGAAGGCAGGAGCAGAGAGAATTTCACGGTTTGAGTCAGGAGCTGAATTATCACAATGGCTTTCGTACAGAATTCAGGATGTCAGTATTTCCACGTCATTGTATATTCAGTACTGCTGTATGTTTCAAGTTACAAGTGTACACTGTACAAACGGACTCAAACTCTTATTTTTTAGAACCAATTCCTGCCACTCAGCAGCCGGGCAGTTATTTGGGCAGTTATTGTGTTCAAGCTCCTAAAGGAGTTCTTAAGGAATCTGAAGAGATCCATAACTTTAATTTCAATGCTCATCATTATCCATAGTAACCAGTCATGTGATGGAAAACACTCTAAAAGTTTGGTAAATTTGCACCAAAAAGTTTAAAAACCTCCCTCAAACGAATGAAGCTCACAGATTTGAAACTGTCATTGACCTCAGCTGTGCAGAATAGTCAGTGTAACTGAATTATTGATACATTTTCCAATTTGACTGTTGATTGGCTTTTTGGTGGCAGGGCTGGGACAACTACCATCTTGAGAATCCTATTGGAGAATTTTGCGAAGCGCATTCTGGGATTGGATATGCGCCATCTTTGTGGTGGAACTGGTCCTGAGCAGAGTGTCTCTCTACCAGCATTCATCCAGCTTGAGCCTCAATTCCCACATAGCCTTTACCCAGAAAACGAGAGCGACCTTAAGATCAAATCCTCAAGCTAAACTGAGATTTAAAATGTTTCATCACTTACTAAATCTTACATAACTTTCTGCATATCAACTCAGGATACTGTATAATAGAGGCTTCCAAACAGCAGAGAGCCTCCTCAGCAGGAAGAAGGAGAGCTGAAGAAACAAGTACAGAGCGTTCTAAAAATAACTGAAACTCAGATATTATATTCTGGCCTGCTGAACTGCCCTGGTCACACCACGGTCAGCAGTAACAGTGACAGCAGGGGCTGTGACTCACAGCTCATGGAGGCTAGGTGCATTTTAAAGTCAGATAAACCAGTTTGTTTCCAAACACGCACTGTTTCTCTGAGTCATGACACAGTCAGACCTTAACAGACATATTTATCATAAGCAGGTCTGCCCCGAAAGTTGATTTTCTATTAACTTCAAATCAAACTTTGCCTGAAAAACTCATTTTAAAATCGTATTTGGTCATTCTAAGGGGTTTCAGGTCAGATACGAGGTCTCCTACTATAGTTTCAAGAACAACCACCAGCTTCAGCTTGTCACAGCCTCCAACAGGAGATAAAGGCATCGAGAGATTGGCTCAGGGGCAGGCAGGCAGCAACACAGCTGTTAATCATCTTTATTGAGGTTCATTCTACAGAAATCTTGCTAAGACTTTCTAACGATAGATCTTGTTGACCAAAGTTTCTCTTTTGTTCATCTTGGCTCAGGGTAAACTAATGTGTCAGGTTTAATCACATTTTCTCCATCTCTGTGATGTTTAGTGTTTATGTTTAGTGTCTGTTCTTTTTCTTTGTCGTCTATAATTTCTTTCTCACGTTTTGCTTTTACTTCCTTTGTGTGCAGTAATTGTACTTCCTGTCTTTCTTTTTTTGTTTTACCCACTGCATTTAGTTTCTTTTGCATAAGTTAGTTCCTGTCTTTGATTTTTGTCTCCTCATTCCTTGCTGCTTTGTTTCATTTTTCACTCACGTTTTACTTTTGCACTCGGTTAGATTAAAGCTCTAACCACTACTTGAGAAATTTTAAGCAGAAAAAAATGATTTAGTTACATTTCAGCGTAAATACTCAACGGGAGGTGTATTGGTTAGTTTATCTTGATTTTCCTTTCTTTTTTTTCTTTTAATTTTAGCTTTAAAAAAATCACTCTACCCTAAAAACATGTCTTTCTAAATTCACCATGGCTTACACTTCCTGGGGATGTCATTACTTCTAATCTCCATTTTGAACTGACCAGAGATTCATGACTTGTGTATCAAAGAGATCCTCCGATCTTTATAGTACATTAATGGATACATTGCAAATTTTAAAATGTTTTATGCCCAGCATCGGGCCCATTTCACAAGAACCCTCATTAAGCAGCTCTACAGAGCAGCTGCTGTGCTGTTGTGAAACTACTTTGTGTTGAGACTGTTTTCTCAACTCCCGTTTCCAAGGTGAAAAAGAGACTCTGAGTCTGAAGTTCATTTCCAAGTTACCGCAAGACCATCACACACAGTAGGTCAAAACATGTACACTGACCTAATACAATAGGTTGTACACTGATGTAGTTATGGTTAATGCTGGTGTTTAAATAAACGCGTGGAGGTTTGCTGTTTTATAAGACATGTTTGCTGGTAACACAGCTTCTAATTGGCATGTTTCCAGTTAACTTGATTATTTGAGGAGGAATAAGTTGTGCTCCTCAGGCTGTGTTTTGGTGCACTGTTTGGTCTCACAGCTCCTCATTAAACTGTCTAATCACACGGATTTCATGGATTCTGTCTGCTGCAGCATACTGCGTGACAATATTGTGAGATGGTTTGGATAAATAATCAAAAGACGATATCTGAAGGTGAATTTTGATGCTCTTGGCCTTCTTCTGCCTGGATTATTCTGATTCCCTTCTTTTGTCTGGGGAGTAGGTTTACACAAATCTTTGCTAATCATATACCATTCACACTTTTCCTTCAAGTATGTTCCCTTCGAGTGAGGTTTGGAGAAAATAGAAAATAGAAAAACGCTGAAAAAAATAAGTGTTTTCCTGTTGCTGTTGCTGCCTCATAAATAAAACACTCAGCATTGTTTATGATGACTATTTTGCTTCCTGCTATGTACTAACATCATCTGTTATGTCAGAAATGGTTTTGTACACTCTCCCGAGACTGGTTACAACCTGTGTGAGTTTTTGCTTTGTGATTTAAACCTGCATTATGTTACCTACGTACATCATTATTCAACAGCAGTGGACCAGAATCCATAATAGATACTACTGTATACAGAAGTTCATTTGCAGAGTTTTCTTCCCATGATGTCTCTCGGCATCTCTTGGCATGAATATTTACTTCAGCAACTCACTCCGCCACAATAAGTATCACAGTGGAACAGCCTCGAAAAGTGCGTAAGATAAATCCTGCCTAACCCTAATCCTTTATTGGAAGCTGTTCTAAAGTTTTGTAACTTTTAATCAGGTGACTGAATCATGTGACAACCAAACCATAACAGGTGCTGTGTGAAGAAGTGAGCAAATAATTATTTATTGCTCCCAGAAAGCTGTAACTTTCTGGGAGCAATAAATAAGTGGAAATTGGAGCCCTGCAGTCTGCGAGCTGTTTATTTTCTTGTTTCTTCTTTTTTTGTGTCTGTTAACTAAATTGACTTGAAATATGCAATAAACACTTCCTGGGGGAAAAAAAAAGGCCGTAATAGTATAGAAACTGCAAATTGTGTTGTATGTAATGACTTGTAATACAAATTGCAAATGGAAGTATGGGCATGATAAGCCTTTAGGGTTATATTGTGCATAAAGGACATACTGCACAGTAATGAGTTTGAAAATGTGTCAAAATGATGAATATGAACCTATTTATGAGACTTTTTATGAAAAGATTGTGGCAGCAGGCAACGTGAAAAAATGACAGTAGATTTTTTTAAAAGAGAAAATATATCCTCAAGGTTCCCTGCACTTCCTGCCTCATATAGAATTGAGTTTAAGGTGTTTTTATATGTTTTTAAAGCCATGCAAAATTTACCTTGTTTTACAACCACAGGACGACATTAGCTACATGTTTATTTTGAGCCAACTTCATTGTTAGACCTCTCCTCAACAGAAAATAGCTCAGTTTGTAAAACATGAAATTTGAATGGTTGAACTTAGGTAACCTCATATGCATGTTTTCAGTTCTTTAGGTACTTCCTTCTTTTGTTTTTTCTTCTTTTTTTTTTACTTTTTCTAATGCTTACTTTTTTAGCTTTTATCCTGTTTTCTGCCTGCTTTTTTTTATTGTTTACTGTCCGATAATGTGTGCAACACTTTTAGAGTTTTCATTTGATTTTTGTATTTTAATAAGAAGTACAGCCTGCTCCCAGTGCAGGGACCGTCGTGGTGGAGCGGCTCAACACAGAAATTAATTTTTAGCTAAATGAGTTTACAGGTTAGGCCTAAAGAGATACCCTAAATCCAAGTTGTTTTTTCAAGTGTATGCTTACTCTTAGAGTTTATGTATGGTAGTTTAAGAAGATCTGTGTGTAAAAAGCAATGTGTCAAAGGCTTGTGATAAATTTGGCTACGGATCACAGTGGTGTCACAGATTTTGCTCTCAGTTATGGATGAGTGCAGTTCTGTTCAGAACCATTCAGAAATGCAACATTTCCTAAAACATTTTGAAACAGCATAAGAAAACTGACTGACTGTTCGTGATTAACTGGCTTTTTCCAACATCGTCACATCTGTTGTTTCTTGTGTTTTAGCTCACTCTCAGGAGTGGCATTGGACATTAAAATTAAGACATTAAAGACATTAAGATTTATAAGATGAGTAACAACGAAAATCTATGAAAGACTATGCTATTATTCCTGTTATCCCTCCGAAAGGAGGGCGTAGCTGTTTGTCTGTCTGTTTGTTTATTAGCAGTGTAGTGTCCACAGTGTACAACATATTTTCAAATTTTGTGTGATGGTAGGTAACAGTGTTTGGTGAAAATCATTTCAATGTCAAATACAAGATCACACCAAATCTGAAAATCATTTAAAACGTACCTACATTACCCACAATTTTTTATGGATCGTCTTCAAACTTGAAAACTAGGCTAGGCTTGGGGGACATGAGTACCTAGGTTGGCTAATCATTTGACCCTGACCTTCATTGTTTGTGCCCAAGGTCAAATACATCATATGTGCTTAAATTGTATTTAAGTGCATGAAGAGAGCTGTACAACAATAACATTTATTTTTTCAATAAAACACCCTACGATGCCATAAATCACAAAATAACGCACTGCATGAATATGTCTTAGAATCGTAAAAGTTTTTGCAGCCTTGGAAGCCACTAATTTCAGCCAATTCTGCTCCAATCATATGAGTAAAGATAATAAAATACACCATTTTAGTATCTAATGCTTCGAGGTCAGAGTTACACGAATTAGGAGAAGTGGAGCACAAAAGTAAAGCACATGAACCCACATCAACCGATGGCTCACCAAACACCCTTCTACACATCCAACAGACAAACAGATGAAGATTTTAAGCTGCTTTAGTCTGCAAGCCTCTTTGCAATCTACCTCCACACCAGATCCTCCTTAAGTTCCACATCTAATTTAATCAGTCATATGTCATTGTGCTGGCTGCCCACATTGGTTTGCATTGGGTTTTTCTACTTTTACTGTGTAAAAAACCATCCTGTCATCACCTTATACGTTATACGTGTACACGTGAAGCGCTGGGCAGATATAAATTAATGCTGATGGGATTATGCTTCTCCTGACTGAATTACTGAATTTGTTAACATCTAGATGTGAGTTGATTAAAGATAATGTCTTCATGTGGGTCACCTCTTTTTCTGTGACAGGAAGTGATGTCAGTGGAGGAGGAATCCACCTCATGTTATTGCCTGATGGACTCGACAAGCTGCCACTTGCTGCTGGACCAGCCGGGCTCGTACGCCCTCGTGGGCGAGCCCCTGACGCAGGCTGCCATCAAGAGGCTGAAGCTGGCTGTGTTTGGGACCATGGAGGTTGGCTGCACGAGCTACACTTTGCGGGTGTACTGTGTGGATGACACGCCACATGCCTTTCAGGTGCGCTCTTTTTGTTTATCCAGCAAAGGTTGAGTTATGATTGTGCTTTCCATCTTCCAGGGTCTAATTTATCTGCAAGAGGCCAGCAATAAAGGCTTTACTAGGGTTTAGCTTCCTTGCACTAAACCTGACATTATAGACTGCTAATTCCCAGGGCAAAGCTAATTTAGTGTGGATTGGTGTATTTAAAAACAGCTGCTGAAGTGGAACCTGTGGTTGTGTGGCTGCGCTCCCCTATGCTTTGCGGTAGTTCCCCCGTTTTACTTGATCTCTCATTTATTGGAGGTTATGGTGTTTTTTTATTTACAAAATTCCGCTTTTTTATTTAGCTGCAGAATAATGTGTCAAGTAAAATGTTTACATATGGAGCATTTGGAGCGGGCCATTAGCTGTACACGTAAACCCAGTACATTCATGCATGTTTGTTTCTTAGTAGTATTTCCCTTTACTTGTTTTTGCCTTTTTTTTATTTGGTTACATGATCCACAACTTTACTGTTTATGTTCACTCCCAACAGGCAGGCAGCCACTTATAGTAATCTAAAGGCAAGCACACACAGTTAGCAAGTGATGGATTTAGCCGTCTAACAGTCACATTTCCTTTATGTGCTTGTAGAGACTTTAAAAAGTGAAAATTGCCGCCTTATTGTGGAGTGCACAAAAAAACTTTTAGCAATGTCAACTTTGAAAGGCGTTATGACGTCAGTGTTATGTGACGCCCTTCCCACAGGTGGCCAGAAATTTTCAGGTTAGTGCAGATTTAAAGGATCACTGATTTTCTAAAAGGCGTTTTTATGTCTGACACTTGCCTTGATGGAATAAAGAGACTTCCATGCAATCAATCTTACTCTGAGAAACATAGAGAGCCCCCCTCACCCCAACACACACAACTACTTCTTGTAGTATAAGCTGTTTCCTCTGGTGTGTTCAGTGAAGCATAATCTTTGAGCTGCGCAAATCTCCTGCTAAGGTCTCTGTCCTGATGTTCATCAGCTGTTGTCACTTGAGTTTTCTACTTTCACTTCCAAATCAATAAAAACAAATCCGTGCATAACAAACATGGCTGATTTCTATCTGCTGGATCTACATGAAAGCTGTTTTTTCAGCTAAATGCTCTAGTCATACCTTGCACCCTCTTTTGTGGTACAGTACAGAGTTTGACTTTGAACTACTAGCGTGCTTTTTCTGGCCATGACAAATGTTTGTCTTCTTTTTTAATCAGGTTTTCCACCTATAATATGAAATAGGATTTTACTGTATTGTATTTCCAGCTTTTAAAAAGGAATTTCATAAATGCAGGTCCAGCTATTGACAGTATAAAAAATGGACGTAGCTACTGTGATGTCACCTGTTGGTGACATCACAGTAGCTACATCCATTGATGTCATGTTTTGAAACCTCAAGGTTAACATGTCCACCATCATCACTTTGGTAGCAAGAGACTGGATAAGAGAAAACCTGCATTAAAACAACTCTATTGAAAAACCATCCAACACTGGACATCAACAGCAAGACTTCTTGGTTAAGCTAACTCCTAATTCAGAGCAAGCTAATCATTCAGTCACACGACTAAAAATAGGACAGCAGCCTCCTCTAGAGACCTGCAAATAAATTGCAGATGGGTGGTTTCTGGTGATTATATTAATGTTTTTTCCAATATTCTGCAACTAATTGCAATTTGTGATGACTGAATGGTTGCACAACTTGAGGATATTGCACAGTCCCGACTGCTTTTGATCAAAAGGTAATTGCACAGGTAGCCTGTTAGGAAGCAACCTTTCTGCAAACAGTTGCAGTCTAACTTTGACAAACTGCAATCGCTCTCAGAAAGATTCTGCAAAGTTTGCAAATAATTGCTGTCTAATTTACAAATCCAGACAGATTGCCGACATGTTGCTGTCAGTCTGAATGAGTCTTTGTCAATGAGCACAACTCCAAGGGACTGCAGTCAACTGGCAGCCAGCCTGGCTAGAACATGAATGTTGCTGAGTGCAAATGTAACTGTAGTTAAAGGTGAATTTCTGTATATGTAGACAACAACAAAACAAACAAAGTTGAGCTCTGCAAATGGCTTAATTATTTTTTTTACCTCGCCTCGTGCCACTGTTAAGTTGTCTTCATGTTGTGTTGAATTTGCTGACTTAATTTCCCAGGACTCCCACATTGAAATATCAGTGTTTTTGCAAATGTCCACCAACACTTGAGCTATGTATTTATACCTTTAAACACACAGATGAATATTTTCCACTCAGTTAAGACAGTGCAGATTGTACTGTGGGCCATGGCCCAGATTCAGAATGAACATCTTGTGTGTGGTTGTTGCTTGCGCTCTCTGAGGCAGCAGGGACCGCAACATGTGCTCTTTTAGATACGAGTGGTTGCACATTCATTACCACAGTGAAACAATACAGCAGTGTTTTAAACACTCTGTAGCAACTTGATGGATGCTCTTCTTGTTCTTTTAATAGAGTCAGACATAGTGTGCCGTACTGTAATCACTCCCATTCAAACGTTCACCAATCATTCTTTTCTAAAAATCGCGTTTGACTTGATTATCCTTCAACAACCTATAGGGTTTTAATCACTGAAATCTCATCAGTGAACATGAGGGAAATCAAGCTCTCTGTCCTCCTGAGAGAGGCTTGAGTAAAGGAAGACAGAGCTGAACGGAGCATAGCGAGCCTCGTGACTGACTAACTCCTGACCAACCTTCTGCCATGCTGCAGACATCAGCGGCAGCTGGCTTTAAAATGCATTCTGGATTTGGTTTATGAATTCCCAGCCTGCCGAGCAGATGCCAGACTTTAGCATGTCCCCTGGGCTCCTGTTTGTTAGCGCCACATCTCTGCTGTGTGTTTTCCAAGCTCCGGCACAAAGTCAATCACAGACCGGGATTCTGGATCAACAGGAAGCCTCATGCAACACAAACACTTGTGTGACAGAGCCATTTTTCTTTTCTTTTTTTTTCTTTTTCTAGTTGAAAGCAAAAAACAAAAAAAGAAAAATTGCAGGATTCTGATGTTTTCTTTGACGCAGCACAACCTATGAAAAGAAATATGAAAAAACACAAGTGGAAAAAACAAACATGCAATGTACTTCATCATGTTTTGTATCTCTTCTAAGATCTTTGTCAAACACTGTGCTTTACACATAAAGATGCCCACGTTCACATTTGGTGCTAAATAAATGTAAAAACGACATCACGTAAACATCACATTCTTGGCACCAGTAAATTGGTAGACGATACTTGGAATCTTTTGGCGCTGTGTGCGGGGCATTTCTCAGCATTCAGTGGGTGCATGATATACGGGAAGTTGGCTTGGGGTCTTCTTCATGTTTCTCCAGCGCTTCCTAAGCAGATTTTGCAATGTGGCATGCACATTACTCTGGTGGGGACGCTTCGGTTATCGGGCAGCGCTGTTGTAGCTCTAGGGTGTGATTGGTCTTTATCAGTGTTTCGGTGTGTGGTGTATCTTAAAGCAACTTTCACATGAGTGCCATGACCAAGGTTTCCAAGCAGACGATGTTCACTTTACCACCATGGTTTTTAATGTTGTGGTCCATCAGTGCATAACTCTATTAGCACTTATAGTACATAAAAGATAAATATTTGGAAGGCATGTTACTTTTTGTTTTCTCAAT
>VOQK01003545.1:0-11294 GCA_015052645.1 Benitochromis conjunctus | reverse complement strand
GTGGTGGGATAGCCAGTGCCGGTACCAGTGCCCAGTGCAGACCTAACACACTCCAGATGTGTCTGGCTAGCCAGGGAGTTGTTCTTGGCACAGCCTGCCTCGGCCAAATGTCACAAATACTTTCCTTTATTTAGGAATGGCTCTGAGTTAGTGGCTGGAGAGAAAGAAGGAGGTGAAGATGGACGGATGGTGAGGGAATGAAGAACAGGGCAAAGGGAGGACAGGTAGATAAAAAAAAAAGAAAAGCAAAAGAAATTATTAGCAATGTAGGAAGACAGGATAGTTTGGGGTGGGGGGGAGAGACTAAACGAGGAGATGTAGAAGGACAGAAGATGGAGAGGGAGGAGTGAGGAAAGCGGGAGCGAGGCAGAAACAGTCTAGCATCTGGATTTTATTAGCAGCCGTTGGGAAAATCTGAAAAGGAAGTTTTTTCTCTGCGAGCACGTCGGCTGCAGTGATATGCTGCACATAACCACTTCACTGCCGACGAGAGGAGCCAGGCCCTCCCAAAGGAGAACAGATGGTCGCTAGAACTTCAATACAATTACATCAACAGCTTTCACAGATATAAGCAGTGTATGACAGCATCCCTGCAGCTTTGAGAGGCAGAAATACGGCTCCTCTAACCTTAGCACCTCTGGTCCTGGATAAATTGTCTTTGATCCGTCCTCACCTTCTGCTTGTCCTGTAGTTATTCTTGCTCTTCCCTCCCCAGTTTGATCATTCAAAAGAAAATGGAGATGTTTTCGACTTTGAAACGCTAGTGAATTGTCAATGATTTGCTTGTTGTAATCTGATCAAAGACAGCCCGGCTGTTGTCAGTGCTTGAGGACAACCAGTCCTCCCCCATCCTCCCTTGCTTATTCCCCTGTTTGTTATTGGTCACCGTGTTTATTATGCCATATGCTGCACATGTGTAATATCACAGCGATTCTTAAGTAACAAAGGGCAAAATGTCCGTGTTTGTGTCCACAGCATGAGCATACGTATTTTGAAAACTTGTAAGCACGTGTGAAACCATCTGTGCATCTGTTTATAGTGTGTGTGTGTGTGTTTGAGAGTGTTCTTGGGCAACTGTAATCTGAACCGTAGGAGT
This sequence comes from Benitochromis conjunctus, assembly GCA_015052645.1. Taxonomy (NCBI): domain Eukaryota; kingdom Metazoa; phylum Chordata; class Actinopteri; order Cichliformes; family Cichlidae; genus Benitochromis; species Benitochromis conjunctus. The sequence goes on along the minus strand of VOQK01003545.1, from coordinate 10,198 downwards.
GAGGACATTGCTATGAAGTTACCTTCAACAGGCTGCTTCAGAGTTAAGACTTAAGGTGAGAATTTGGTTTAGATTAGGTTTAGCGCAATGGAGCCAGGGAATACACTACTTTAATGTCCTCATAAAGATAGATGTACAAACGCGTTTGTGTGCGCACACACTGCACCGGCCTGCCTCCCACCCTGTCATTAGTGAGGGCTTTAAAGCCTCTGAACTCTAAATCAGCTCAAGATGAAGCGGAGTCTGGGATCTGTCTGCAGGAGCAGCCTCGGTGCAGACTCACAAATATTTATGCACACACGCGCACACATTCCTATCTTACCTGTGACTCGGTGCACCCCGATAACAAGGTAAGTGTCAAAATGGAGAAGTAGGCACACAGACAGAAAAAAAAACCTTGATTTGCGCTAGGTTTTGGGAAGATGACATCAATTAGCTAATGATGTTCACACGCCTTTTTATTTGAATGATATTTGTGCTGGTACTATAATAATGGATTGTACTGTAGGTGCTGTAGCCCTTAGTTCTAGGTCCACAATGCACGGCTGCAATCCCCAGTGTTTTGATTCTAAGGCCTGGTGGGGGTCTGGGGGCCAGGGGCTTAGGCTCTGTTTGTGTGGACTCCACAGCGGCGTGATAGGGAACAGATGTGGAAAGCCAGGCGGCTGGGCAGCCAGCCAGAGCAGCTGGGAGAAATTAAAAACAACAGCATTCCTGGAGACTGGGGGAATTACAGTGGGAGGGAGGGAGCGAGAGACAGACAGAATTTTCGGGCTATGTGGTCACTGACAAGAGTCTCTGCGGAGTTTGAGAGACTGAATAGACAGGGGGGATTTAAGGGGACTGTTCTGCAGTGGTTAGCTAAAGCTAATAAGTTGCAGCCACATTTCCAGTGGAAGAACAAATGCCTAGATACACATACAGTCAACACGCAGGCATATGCACACTTAAAATGAGACCACACTGCACTACCAGCATCTGAATGACCTTCTAATGTCTTATCATTATGTGGCAGTCTTTATATCGCTATCTGCGCTCGTCTTAAGGAGCTAAAATGAAAACATGTGTCTCTGAATCTATAATGAGACCCCCAAATGACTTAGACAAACCATTGCACTGTGCATATGCAGTCGTACAGTATGTTATCTGTGGTTTTGTGTGCCTTGCAGTGAATTGTTTTTCATCTCGTTTCATCATGGCACAAGGGGAGAACAGAAGACAGAGAGCATTTTTAGAACTCAGACTGAGGACTGTTTCTTTGGTGAGCAATCTTTTAGCCCCGATTACGTCAAACATAGAGACATACAGCTGTTCAGAGAGTCTGAGAAACAGAGGCAAACAGCCTCAGAGAGGAAGGTAATGGTTGTATCATGCCGTCTTATTTTCAGCACAATATTCAGAGATCTTTTGGACCAAAAAAAAGATGTATTTGTCGCTAAAGTGGCCTTCGTAATAGACTCACATGTGTGCGAGGGTGGGGAGAAATAGCATCTTACAAACAGAAGCATGGGCCAAACCTGAATCTTAACCACAGGTCCACTTCACCTGCCATATCCAGCTCTCTTTTTATACTTCTTTTGGTATAAATATTTTGTCCTTCAACACGAAGCACAATTGGAGCACAGATGGCCACAGATGGGGATGCAGACCTTGCAGACTTCCTAATGTATTAAAAGTAAAATCCAGAGCATGGTGTGTACGTGTGTGCCCTGTCTCTGTAGCTGGTCAGATTAAACAGCTGTCTATAATCCCACGGTGGGAGCAGACAGACTGAATGGTCCCCTTATCCTCTTCCTCTCCTCTCCTCTGCTCTCCTCTCAAAAACTGTACACACTAGAAAAGATCTTGTACAGAGAGTGGCATAATAAATTTGCTCAAAGATGAGATGTACTGAAACATATGGCTGCCTCTATAAAGGAATTAGACCACCAATTCAACAGCATGTAATGTGTTTTTACATGTTTAGCGCTGTATAGAGGAGCATCTATTTATACCAACCAGTCTCATTTGCCTCTATCCACAACCTTGTGTGTTTATGTTTAGAGCGTCTGGCATCGGGCAAACGGCAGAGTGCCCCTCGTGTTCTTGAGGATCAGTGTGTCAATGGCTCTCACACTGCACACTCCAGTGTGGCACTCTTTAAATACAGACACCAGCTGTTGAACGGAGCTCTTAGAAATAGGCTAACACCAAGGACCGAGGCCGACTGAGGCAGGAGTTGTGTGTAGGAAAACATTTCGCAGGAGTGAAATGAAAAACAGATTATGTGGTTGTGATTTGATATATTAGTTGATTACTATACTCCAGCTACACACCAGGGTAAAGATACAAAAAGCTCAGCGAGTGTTAGACATTGAACTTCAGGAGCGATGCTGATAGAGTTTTTGATTAGTAGAAATGCATTACCAGACATTATCACTAACTGGTTGTGTTTGGCTCAGGATGGCATTTATTTTATTAAAAAAAAAAAAAACGCATTTGTAACGGCGTTTGCCATCACCTTTCTTACATCAACAACATCCTCAAGGCACACAGACAAGACTCAAACATAGGCGAACAAGGAAAAAATGCCACGCAATGTGAGAGAGACAGGGGAGAAACTTCCAGACTCTCTTAAAAATTCAAAATTTGTGTTTTTTTTATGTCAGGGGAAAGTTCATAAACTTAGACAGTGAATCATATGCCTAATCATTTGTCCATTCTTGTGAAACTGTCAAAGTGATGTGTAATTTTTTCCTTTGTTTAAAAAAATATTGTCTCGGCATGTTGCTGTGACATGGTGCAGGCTCCCCTGTGTCTCTAGTGCGTTTTACCAGCCAAGCCAACCAGCAGATATGTGTGAACACACTGTTTAAACGGATTTCATCTGCTACACTATTTTGTGTCATATTTAATGTTGGTAAAATCCTATATTCCAAAACCTCTAACCATCTGCAAAGGTAAAAGCCCCCAGACTACCTTAAAGAAACTGACTGTGAGTTATTGAGCCAAAGGACACTTTGTTGACTTTGCATCTGTGGCAAATAATGATTTGTCTCCTCTTCTAAATTTGTCAAATATCTGAATTCCAGCTTCTGCGCCCTGTTTCTGTTTTCTTTGTTTTTCTTTTGGCAGCTTCGAAGGTCAGAGATATTGATTGTCATAAATAAGCACTTACCGTGCTTGCATTAAAATGCAGTTAACATCCATGATGTGCACATGAATGTGACATCAGCTCTGATATTGGCAGCAGGAACTTTTTAAACCAGTGGTATTATTTAACCAGATCATAAATGTGGTCTAATATTGTATTTTGGATGGTAACAGCTGAAAGCACAATACATCAACTGAGCCAAGACGGGAAGAGGGAAGAAGAAAGGTTTCTGTTGGCCCCCAAGTTGGTTTGCTTATACAATTCTGCCAACTATATGAAGACTAAAGCTCTCCGAAAGCTACTGTAGTCACTTGTTTGGGTTCTCTATGTTAGTGAGGAAGGACAGAGTTACTTTTTTTTGTTAAATCCAGTGATGAATTACAAGACAGATGAAAATAAGAAAAAGCGAGAGGTTGTGAGATGAGTTAGGAGGCAGTGAATGCCACATAGGCTACAGTGTGCTGCTTTGGTAGAGTAGAGAAGACGGGCCTCTGTCTCAGGCTTTGTTCATGAATGGTGGGTTTACTTGAGTAATAGAGTTGTAGTACTCAAATGTATGCATAAACTGAGTGTTAATAGTGATTTTATTATTTCTTATGACATGGTGTGCAGTCATTACACTTTGTGCCAGTCACACACATCATTATAAGCTATCTTCTCAAGCTGAAAAAGTCATCACGCTCTCAGCTCAAGTTTACATTGCAGAAGGATCTAGTTCCAGCAGCTGCACTGACAGTCAGACCGAAAGACAACGCTCTATAGATAGGTAGATAAATAGATACATCGACTTAGTGTTAGCAGTTTTTCACATGACAGCGCATGTGTAAGATCTTTTGTAATACGTGAGGCCCTTTGCCACTAGTGTACAACGTAGCGCATCTGTCCACGCACATGCATGTGGCCATCTCACATAAACCACGTGTTGTGTTTTCTTCTCATGTCCATTGATGTACGATCCATTCCCTTCACACTACAGAGCTTGGCCTTGCCTTGTTTGGTCCTGGCAGGGTGTCTGGCAGAGGACAGTGAAGCCTCTGGTAGCAGGACAGAGCCCCGCTGAAAGCCAGTCCACAGTGATGGACAGCAGCAGATCCAGCTGCACTTGTCACTGGCTATCAAGCCGGCTGTCTGAACTGGGGAACGAGAAGGGACAGGCGGGGAGGAGTGTGTGGGTGTTGGAGGTTACAGTGGAGGGGGTCTGATTGGGATGTCACAGCTACATGGATTGTGCATGTGTGAAGGAGAGAGAGCAAGAGGGAAGTGAAAGGGGGCTCTCAGTCAGCAGCAGCTGAGCTAGTGAGCAGGTGTTGTATGTCTCCCAGGCCCATGAATTTCCAACGGGAAAGACAAAAGAAGTTTGGATTCATTTCCACTCGCTGCATTGATTTGTTTTTGTTCTGTATATGTGGGGCTTCTGGCTTAAGAAAACATCTGATGGCTCCCAGGTGAAGATGTCAGTGCTCTCTTTTAAACCACCAGTCTCCACTTTGAAGTTTTAGGTATACACTTTTTTTGTTTTTGTAAAGCTGGAGTTCCTTCTTGACAAACTGTGTCTGTCTTCTCCTTTCATATTGTAGGTAGCAGAGTGCAGAAGGTTGGAACAATGCCAGATTCACCTGCGGATGTGAAAACCCAGCCCAGGTCCACCCCGCCCACCATGCCTCCTCCACCCCCGGCTGTCAGCCAATCAACCAATCGCAATGCTTCGTTCACCCCTACCACCAGTAAATCAAGTAAGGAGCCTTTCTATCTATTCCCTCCTATTTCTAAGTAGGAAAAACAACGCCTCCACTTTACACTTTAATAACTTTAGTCCATGATTTATTTACTATGAGCATCATCTAGAGTCCAAACAACCCACTGACTGCTTACATGCTGTGAGACGGGTGTAAGAAAAATACTGACTGGTGTGCTGCTTTGGTGACTTGAATGGAATCGCTCTAAACCTTTATCTCATAGTAAACAGGATGTGGATAAAGCTGCGTGAACTGGTGTCCAAGGCATTGTACATGCTTCTTTACAGCATAGATTAGGTAGTTGGTATTGGGGTAAAAGCTACTTTACACCAAACTGGGCCAGTTTGTGGTTTAGCTGTAAATAAAGATGTCATATTTTGATCACAATGTCTATGATTTGTTGTGGCTCTGGCCCTTTTGTGTCTTTGATAGGACTTAAAAACTTAAAAAATTGCTCTGAAAACGAAAGTAGGAGTATTCCAGTAAGGAAAATTCATTACGTTAAGACCTACCACATGCCGATCATCACAAATGTATACATTTTTGTAATACCTTAGCAGCCGTCGCTGATGAACTTCGCAGCCATTTGTTCTGCTTTGGTCATGTGTCACTCTATACACTTGTGTAAAGGAAGAGAAATTCCAAATATGTGTTTCTTCTCTGCTCTGATGAACAAGTGTTGAAGTCACTTGTGTGTCAGGTGTGTTTCCCTGCAGGCATCTGTGTGTGCTTGTGTCTTTTGGAGTGCATAACGCCCTTGCTGGTGGGACAAGTGTCTTGGAGTGCGTATGTAAATGTATGGCATTGTGTATGCATGTGTGCCTGTGTTGTTTACCAGCTGGTCAGGCGGCAGTCGGTACAGGGTACATCGGCCAGGATGGCGTTTCAGTGTGTAGAGTGCTTTCTTCCCTATATAGCAATGCCAGACTATGTTGTTTCACCTGTTGTGGCGGGTGGTCAGGAGTGTAGATCTCTCCTTGCACCTCTCCCTCGCTCTCTAAAACCAGAACACAAGTGCAGCCTATTAGAATCACATGGGTTAGTCCATATGTGTTCAGGCCTTCGTTCCGTGGATTAGAGCAACAAGCATGCCTGAGAGGAGCCAAAGCAACTACACCAGCGGACATTTGAACTGCCTATAGTCTTCCCTTTATCAAAATCTGATGTTAAAGTATCATGGTCGACAGTAGCTCACTCCAGAGCCCTAAAAATACACACTGAAAAGATTACGCAGCTGGTTGGATGCTGTGCTCACTGTATGTGCTGTCATATGCTGTTATCGTGAAGTTTAAGCTATATGCAGCTTTAGAAAAAAATGTCCCGTTGTGTCATCATTAGGTGTTCCAGCAAACACGCAGCATTCATACACAGACGCAGATATGTTTATTTAGATTTGGTGAGACACGGGCCTGACCGGAGCATTTCAGGGGAAAGGTCATGCATGTTTTTGTTTTTCTCTGTTTGTTTGTGCCTGCATTAAGAAAAATACGCGAGCGAGTATAAATGTGTATGAATGCTGTGCCTATTCTGAACCTCAAAGCTGCAAATGTACTTTCAGCTGGTGGACATGTGCGGGCCCAGATTTAGATACACACCTGCTACTGGAATAAAAGTAACACAGGCCATAGGACTATTTTTGGCATCTCTTTAACAAGTTCCTCATATAGTTGTGTCCTAGTGAGTGAGTGAGTGAGTGAGAAGCAGGGCGGAATAGACTGATACAGAGGCAGATGGATGGGTCAGGGTGGGAGTCAAATGGTACCACTTGTGAGACAGCTGAAGTTGCTGCAAACACACGCACAGACACACACACGACAGCTACCAGAAAATTGCATCACTACAGTTGTCATTTACTGGAGGCGTGGTATCGACTTTAAATCTGTTGTGCGCTTTATTTAATTCATCTCAGTACAAACACTCTTCTGTCAGCAGGATTTAAAAGCTTCTGCCCTTGTCATGCCCCTAGATCTGTCAGATGCCCCTCAGGCCCCTCCGAAACTACTGACCCAGTTCACGCCGCCTCCTCCTCCTGTCTGTTTATCTGCAGTGCTGAATGGGAGCAGCCACTCTCCTACTTCGCTGAACGGCGCTCCGTCCACTCCTAACGGCTTCAGCAACGGGCCGGCCATGTCCTCGACAGCCTCATTGTCCAACCAGCAGCTCCCGCCAGCCTGTGGCGCCCGGCAGCTCTGCAAGCTGAAGCGCTTCCTGACCACGCTGCAGCAGTTTGGCAACGACATATCGCCTGAGATTGGAGAGAGAGTGCGCAGCCTCGTGCTGGGACTGGTGGTAAGTTGTGATCATGCTCATGTAGAATTTGTTTTTTTAATAACAACATTTTGTATAAATATCTGAAGCTACATTAAGCTCTTATGTGGAGCTTATTGTGTTATTTGCTCATTGAGAAAACAGGAATGTTTGCATGATAAGGAAATGGCATGTGTTGAAATGATTGTGCGAGCTATCTATAAAGCTTTAAAAGCACTTTTTTCTCATGTTCTGCCTTTTTTTCTAAACTTGTTGTCTTGAACAGAATTCCACACTCACCATTGAAGAATTTCACTCGAAACTTCACGAGGCCACCAACTTCCCTCTGAGGCCGTTCGTCATTCCTTTCTTAAAGGTAAATGTCTGCAGATTTCAACAAATCAAGCCTGATGTCCTCTAGTTAAATGCGCAACGTTTACTTCTCTCTGCGGTCAGCGCTCAGGACAGCGTTTCAGTGAAAGGATTCAAAGAGTAATGAAAAGGGGAATCTATATGTGTATAGTGTGTACATGCGGTAGCCATCATACTGTATATAAACAGTGGTAAGACGTGCAAGGTAATGTCTGGCAAAAAGGGTGTGTGTGTGAGTTTGTGTGTGTGAGTGTCAGACCTCCTGGCGTGCGATGATCCTCCACATCTGGGACATCGCAGCAATAGCTGTGTTATATCAACCAGACAGGTCTGAGAGAGCTATTTGACAGCACTGTTACACACACATTCACACGTACACACACAGATAAAAGACACACAACTGCACAGAAAGGGAGACACATGGTAGAGGAATGTGTCAAGGGACCTGTCTTATCTCATCCTGTCTCTTCATCTATCACTTTCTTTTTCCTCACCCTAATCTGGCATTATTTCACTCTCACCCCATCTATCTGTGATTCCACCGTGAGTTTCTAGCTCTTTTCCTGTCCACTCAACAATCTATGTTCCTAGAGGTTCAGTAAATCTACAGCATGTTCTTCCTATAACAACTTACTTCATACCAGTTTTCCCTCTTTTTACCACTGAAGGCAAACCTGCCCTTGCTGCAGAGGGAACTGCTTCACTGTGCCAGGTTGGCCAAGCAGACCCCAGCTCAGTATCTGGCCCAACACGAGCAGCTACTCCTAGACGCAAACGCCAGCTCACCACTCGACTCCTCCGAGATAATGCTGGAGATGAATGAGCATGGCAAGAGAAGGACCCCTGACAGGTAACATCTCTCTGTTTAAATACAATAAAGCACAGACTTGAGAAGTGAACATGCATTGGCAGAGTCTTACACAGACTGTTGTAAATGAATTATTTTAGGGTATTTCAGAATGCCAAGCGACAAGGGGAGGCTATAAATCCTCTGTGCGGGAGGCGGAAGTCTGGACAGCCCTGATGCCAGACTGCCTCTGCCAGCTGTCTGGGAGGGAGGAGAGAGATAAATGCAGCATAGGAAAAGAAAAAAGAGAGACTGAGAGGCGAAAGAAAACAAGATCCAAAGGAGAGCGCAGGGAGCGAAGTATAGTACATGTCCTGAACATTATCCAAAGACAGACAGGAGGTCTACCAGAGCTATTGTCCCACATTTCTCCTCGGGACTCTGATTTATTCGCTTAGCTAAGAGGATAACACACGAGAGAATTAACTGACGTTTCCCTTTTTTCATTTCTTCCTTCTTCTCTTACTGGCACTGCCCTTCTTTTTTGATGCCTCCCTCACCCCGCTCTCTCACTCCCCTTCTTACATCGCCTGACCTGCGGGCTCCCGGCCGCTGTCCATATGTCAGGGACGTGTCCAGATGGTGATGTGCTGGCCACAATGCTGAGCACATCCTAGGCAGGGTGTGGGGAGGCGGGTGGTGGCTATGGTTTTGAGTGGGACTAGAGGTTGGAGCTGGACATGCAATCCCACTGTAATCCCCACACATCCTCTTCACAACCTCTGGCTTATATGCAGCAGGCAGAACTCAGAGGACGGGAGGTGGGGGTGTACAGCTGGTCCAAGGCCTACGTCATGCCAGCTGTACCTCTGATTTGTTAGATAGTACAACCAGGGATGTGTACGATTATAGCTGACATGCACAATAATATAGACACGGATAACTGAGAACGAGTACGCACGCACATAAACACACACCATCATCATCAGTGTTGCATTTATTCGCCTTTGATCCCCAGGATAATAAAGAGTGATTTCCATCTGAATGCCTGGCTATTGCCATCCAGCTAAACAGATTAATATCAACACTCCCATTTAAACTGTCCAGATGGCTTGAAAACACAACCTCTCGCACACACACACACACCCCCACACACACTTAAAGTACACAGACACAAATGAGTGTCACTAAACATCTGCCAAACACACAGCATTCAGCCCATATTGCCCCTTAAGCCCAAGAGCAGGGTGGGAGAAATACTTGCAATCTAAGAGTAGGCTAAGGGATATTCAGATTAAGAGCTTGAGATGCAGGGTGTATGCTTGGACTTGGTTTTGTTTGGTACATATGGCGTACAGCTGTGGAAAAGCTTTGGAGAGGCGCTGACTTACTGCAGTTGAACAACAAGCACCTCTCAGCAGGGATACGCAAGACGTGTGTGTGAGGATGTATGTGCGCTGGCATACACCATATGGGAGTTGTTCAACTTTAAAAAAAGACAGATTTGTCTTCCTTCCTGACGCCCCCTCAAACAGGTTAAATTTGCAATCCTGGAGTCTTCATTTAATAATCATCCATCAGTCTCTGCTGTTACCATTTGATATGTAACAGTACACAAAATACACAGATACATTAGAAGACAGACAACAGATAGGTATCATAAAAGGAATCACGTCTACACGTTTAGAGCTGGTCTTTTCTCCTTAAAGGTGATTCTGGCTTTAACTTTATTGTGCCCTCCTGAACTCTGACATAATACATTGGCATTGTATATCAATGCTTGCAAAGCCATCCCACAGTTTCCATATTAGTCACTGTGGTCTGGCAAGGCCAAGGATGGAATAACAAGAGAAACATGAAGTAGTCTGAATAGAGGTTGGTTCTTTTCTTGCAGACATGCCAAAGTGAGATGATATACATATA
>VOQK01003544.1:8815-28363 GCA_015052645.1 Benitochromis conjunctus | reverse complement strand
TGCAAATATGTGATGTCCTGAGTAAATCGGTTTGGCTGAGATTAAAGTTTTCACACAGCTGAATAAACGTCAAACAGAAAAGTTATTAAACAGAAGTGTGAGATGGTGGAGAATTTACTCCAGTGTCCTGTTATATTTTAGAGAGCAAGGAGCAGACGGCAGAGTTTATTCAACTCCACCGAGACAGCTGGTGATGCAAATCTGAAGGCTAGACCGTCCCATTTCTCAAGCCTCGCACTTCTGGCCGACGCGGCCGAGGTTTTGGGACAGACCTCGTGTCTTATGTCAGTGTTTCTAGTTTTGCTTCCCTTGTCTCCTTAGCTCTGATTTCTCCCAGCTGTGTTTCCCTCCTGTCTCTCATTTCCTCATTATGCCTCAGTGTATTTAAGCCCTGTGTTTTCCTTGCTCTGTGTTGTGTTGTACCCTCATTATGCTGTGTGTCTGTCTTGTGCGCCTTTTAGTGTGAGTTTCTTAGTTGCCAGGCTCCTGCTTCCTGTTTAGTTTCTAGTTTTGCGTTTGAGGTTTTGGTTTGTTTTTTGTTAAGTCTTTCTCCTATGAAGAGTTTTGTCCCAGCAATAAAGTTCTACCTCCTGTCTATGAGTCCTGCATTTAGGGCCAAGCCCGTCTGCCACACAGCTGAACCGTGTCATGGTTCTGTCATACAAGACAGACACATTGCATAATGAGGGTATGATACAACACAAAGCAAGAACACACAGGGCTTAAATACACTGAGGCATAACGAGGGAATGAGAGACAGGAGGGAAACACAGCTGGGAGAAATCAGAACTAACGAGACCAAGGGAAGCAAAACTAGAAACACTGACATGAGACACAGACCTTCAAAGTAAAACAGGAACTCAGCACACATGCAAAGACACAGACTAAGAGACATGGACTTAACACAGAGACCTGACAGAACTGGACAGAGGAAGTACAGAACCAAAACCTAACAACTAGCAAATCTTAACAGAATACATAACCAGAATAAACAAGAAGATAATAATAATGATAAACACAAACCGTTGGGTCGGTGACCCATGACAGTTACATCCTGTAATATGCATTATATATGGTTAAAATACATGAAATGCAGAAAGTATACTCATGTTTCATATAAGTATAGTCTATAACTTTATTTTCTTTAGCCCAGATAAATAAACATTTCAGTAACATCAAACATGTGAATTTTGATTTTATGTACTGTATAGCTTTATAATAATTATAATAAATAAATAAGTAGTCCAATATGTATAAAATCAAGAAATCTACACAACATGAGGTGGTTCATTTACAAATACAAGTCTACCTAAAATTTCACAGTCTTTTTTTATTAGAAATAACGTTTCTTCTCAGGCTCAGGTTTCTTCCACAGCTTTGTGGCCACTTCACCCATCAGCTTGGCCGCCACTACCCTCCATCAGACCTATATAAAGACGGAGCTAGGATGCATTCCATAAGAGCAGATTTAAAACCGAGGCCCCATTCCTGTGAGGGGCCTTCGTCTTGAGTCTGTTAGTGTCAGAGTAACAGTTTCCAAAACGTCTCTATAATACACTGTGTGCAACAAAGGACAAAACACAAATATGTGATACTAATTATGAGATATTAGCCTTACAGATAAAACTAAATCCCAACAGTTTACCCTCTGGGGTCCAGAGTATAATTGGCTATTTTTGAGTACTTTTGATCTTACCTTGATATTTCACCTTTAAATTTATTTATTTTTTTGTCTTGTCTTGTTTGGTATCCTTATTTTCAGCACAATTTCACATGTCTGAATTTACAGTTATGTTTTCACTAACTACAATTGATCTGAAATCCCACAAAAAGCAGGTAGGGAAAAAGTTGAGAATCATGAGAATCAATTTTATGCAAAGAAATCTGATGACTCTTCTAAACATAAACACACTGAAGCACAGAATAAATCATGGTAAAATTGAATTAAGCTTTACTGTTTGATTAAAAAAAGGAAGGAGGAACAAAGGAACAAAATTAATATCCTTTATACAATGTGATTTTCTGTATTTTATGTAGGTGTTCAATAAGATTATATTCATGTTTTCCTGCATGATATCCAGTTCCAAAATTTATCTCTTTGATTTTTTCAAAGTAATGACCCCAGTTTCCCTCGCTGTCTGCTCCAAACCCAAAGACGCTGACCTGGACAAAAAAAAAGTAAATACATGAGAAATAAATAATGAAACTTAAATTTTAATATGTCATATAATTTCAGCTTTGTCACAAGAGCTAACTGAGCTAACTACAAAGGACAGAGACCCCAACCCCCGACGGCAGCCTCAAACTCGCAGAGAAGCTTGACACGTTTTTGCTCGGTTGGAATCCACCCCACACCCCCTGTATAGTGGACAGTGGATCAGAGACTGTCTTCCCTGCAGATCACCTGCAGTTTGGTGGTGAGGCCTTAAACCTCAAACCGGCCTCAATCAGTCCAACTTGCCCCCTTCCCCGCAGGGGCTGCATTCTCAGCCCCCTACTGTACAGCTATGACTGTACACCAACCCATTCAACCAACGTCATCATCGAGCAAGTCGATGCTGTGGTTGGCTCATGTCTCTTTGGAGATGAGACAGCGTACAGGGAGGAGGTAGAGAACTTGTCCTGCTGGTGTTCAGAAAATAATCTAAAGAGGAACGTCCTCAAAACAAAAGAACTCATAAAGGACTTTACGTGGCACAGACAGATCCACACCCCTCACATTATAAATGGAGAACGGCTGGAATCTGTCTCCACCCTCAGGTTTCTGGGCACTCACATTTCTGCTGAGCTCACCTGGACCCACAACACCAACACCCTGGTAAAGAGGGCCCAACAGCAGGAGAGCACGCTCTCCATTGAGGAGCCTGGGTATTTGGTACACAGGGGCTACAATTGAAAACAGGAAGGCTGGACAGAGGGTAATTAACACTGCCCAAAAAAATCATTGGCTGCCTTCTGGCACAACTGGATGCCATCATCAGATCCTGCTGTCCCAGGAAAACCAGAGCCATCACAGGTAACCCCTGGCACCCCATCCAACACCCGTTTGACCCGATGCCCTCTGGTCAATACACACACACACCTCACCAATCTGAGCCACTCACCAAGACTACTTGGTAGCACTTTTCTTTCCATTGGGTGCCTTTGAATTGTTTTGTATATATTCCTCTAGACTGTAAATATCTCTTCTATTTGCTATTTATTCCTGATGTCTTTACTATTTATATATATTTTTTTACACCAGCACAGTTGGTGTGGAGCACTCATTATTTTGTTGTACATATACAATGACAATAAAGGGCTATTCTATTCTAAATGTATTTTTATTATACCTGTGTTAGGAAAATCAGCATCACAGTACGCTTAGTTTAATTTAAGACAGGTGAAAAAGGTAAACGGCACATTATCGTTCTTACACTTTGGTCTTTGTATAAAAATATGTGTAAAGGTTTTTTTAAACAACAATTCTAGTGCTAGATCCAAAATATGCAATCAAAGAAGTAATGGACAAAAAATACATTACAATTTTCTGTTTTTTTCAGCGGAGTTTGAAATTGGCAATTATGACATATGTGCGTATTGCACAGCAGTCCTTCCTGCTTTATTGGTATTTCTTTGACTTATGGAATGTGACCCTACCTCATCACAAATCATCAAACTGAAAGCCAAAGTCATGAAGCCAGTAGATGGATAAGCACCCTTCTTTTGCAACCAAACTTGGTGAACATGTTTCATGAAAGCCGGATTGAGGATCATCACCTGGTAATTAAACATAGCCATTTATGAACCAGTTGCTTCTGCAATTAATGCACAATAAAAATTATATTTGATATATGAATATACAGTTTGTCATTTTTAATAAAATATAGAATAATATACTCACCAAATTCTTGTTGGCTAGGCTCTGTGATTTTATATCTCTGTGGGAAATATGCTTTTACATTAATGGTATAGATGCTAGAGAAGTAATTAATTAGCAATTATGTGATTATAATCACTTAGTGCTAGGTTCTGATTGAAATGATAAATGCATACAATACTGAATTAGTTAAGCTTTTAACAATGCTAACTATTCTAGTGTACTAAATATATATTCTAAATACAAAAATATAAAAAGGTATCAACTGTGTTTGACCTACCCGACGTTCTTGAGGAGCCACTCAAAATCCTCTACCTTGAATGGAAAAAACACAAGGCGAGTGGTGTCGGCCAATAAGCTAGCAGTCTCTGGATACATGACACGATGAGTTGTTTTGGTTCCAACATCCATTTCAAAGTGTGTGGTTGGCCCATAGTTCATTCTAAATTATACATATTAAATATCATGCAGTTAAATCACATTTTGTGAATAGAGTTAACACAACAACATAATAGTCAACTCAAAGTAAACTTAAATTAATGTTTGATTGTATGGTAATTTACCTTATTACGAAATCATGCAAATCAATCAGAGGTCCATAACGTGATCCCTTCAAATTACCAGAATTCCCCACAATAGCACAAATCCTGCAGCGATCAGGGTTGGGTTTAACATCTGCTGAAATGATCGGTAGTGTCTCAAACACCTTGTCCGTTGTTGCGTTGAAGAAAGCGAAGTCGTACTTTTCCTGCTTTATTTTCTGACACACATAACAGAGGAAAGTTCATTCAAAACTCACATCTCTGGTCTCTGATTCATTGCTCCCGGTGCTAAACTGGAGCTGGTTACCAGCAAGTTTTAAGCTTTTTTTGTCATGACGTGTTTTCCAATGGCTCTAACAGTAACTGCTGGAAAAATATAATGAAATGCAAACTTAATTAACACTTGTTTTGTTTAGAGATCATATAATTTACCTTCCACCAGAGGAAATCAGTCTCTGAGAGAATGTGTTTTCTTGAAAAAAAGGGTTCAGGAGACGCATCGATCTGTGCCCTAAACCAAGGATCACCATCTCTTATACATTTGAGACAGGAACAAAAGCTTGACCTCCAGGGCCCGAAGGAGTAAACAGATATATTCCACGAAGGACTCAAAAACATAGAAATCAGTGAGACGCACAGGAGCAGGGAAATTAGAACCCAGGATTTTTTTTGTCTCCAATTCATCTTCAATGAAGAGCAATCTGTGGATACAGTGAGAGGAGAAATATTCAGGTCTGTAAATCGAGGAATGTAGACAATATTACAAAAAAGCCTACAACAAAACACTATCCACAATTTAAAAACAACCTTGTGGACACAATCTGGGGACAGGGTTGCACTTGAGTATACACAAAGTGTATAATGACTGCCATATGTGAAGGATTTATACGTGTCCTTGTCTGAGGATATTTGGTAAACAGGATCAAACCACCAACATTCCACTTAGCAGATGACCTGCTCTACCTCCTGAAAATGAAAGAATCCTACTAAAAGAATTAATCAGCTAGACCCAATTCAGTCATACTATAATGCTACCATGTTTTTAAAACGTGTATATTTAACAACATCTGAATAGGTTTTTTCTTAAGAGATTGCTTAAAGCTCCTCATGAGTAATTAATAGTGTTAAATGTAATATATTTTCTCTTACCTTCAAGTAGAAAGCAGGCAGAGCGCCTGTGAACTACGGAGTGATATGAATTGGTGAGCTACTATTCAAACACCCTGGTGCTCTGAGTTTATTTTTGGTTCTAGGAATGATGAATTGTTTTGGTTGTTCTCGGAATTGAGAAAAGAGGAAAAACTTGTCTGTTAACTGTGGCACAGCCAATGTGGCAAGACCTGGGAGGGTTTATTTATCATTCGTTTAACCCATTACGTAAAGAAAACCATGTATGAATGTCACATACTTTGACTGCACTATTTTAGATATGAGCTTATGAATAATGATAAATAATGATAAACAATAAATAATGATAATAATAAGAAGAAGAATGTGTGGAGTTTGCATGTTCTCCCCGTGTTTGCATGGGTTCTTCCCGGGTACTCTGGTTTCCTCCCACAGTCCAAAGACATGCAGTTAGTGTGTTTGCCCTGCGACAGACTGGCGACCGGTCCAGGGTGTAGCCTGTCTCTCGCCCCAAGAGAGCTGGGATAGGCTCCAGCGCCCCCTGCGACCCTGAAAAGGATAAGCGGAAGTGAATGGATGGATATCACATGATTTTTTTGAATTATTATTATTATTATTCACAGTTTATTACTCAAAAACTACTCTACCTACCTACTACTATTCTACTTTTATGTGTGGATGTGGAGGAAAGCTTAAGAGCAGTCACAGGGAACAACAGAGGGAAGAAATTATCCTGAAAATGCCAAGGTACTGGTATGGTCGTGTATTGGTCCTATTGGTCCTATGTACAGCTGAAGCACAGCTTTCCAGGACATCTACATGCTGTTTACTACCACCTGGAAAAATCTGAAGAAAAAAGGAAAAAAGTGAAGCTTTATTGGTTGAAATGGTTGAAGCTTTATTTTTATTTTATTTTTTTTAAATGATAGAATATCAGAAACATTGACCTGGAAGGGGAGACAATATACTTTGGATTTAAACTCCTTTTTTTAAAAGTATATTTGTCCTGTACACTGTAACGGTTTGATTTTTTGTCATTAACTCAAGTAAAACCCCATAAAAGATTCATGCACCCCATTGTCATGACTTCTGACAACGTTTTAAGCACAAATTACAAGCACAGTGCAATAAGAAAAAGATAACTTAAGACTCCTGACTTTAGCAGGCTGAGTTTAGTAATCAAGTTTGTATGGCCATGTATGTGCAGGTAAAACTTGAAAAATTAAAATATCGTGCAAAAGTTGATTTATTTCAGTAATTCAACTTAAAAGGTGAAACTAAAATATGATATAGACTCATAACATGCAAAGTGAGATAATTCAAGCATTTATTTGGTATAATGTTGATGATTATGGCTTAGAGCTTATGAAAATCCCAAATTCAAAAGCTAAAATAATTAGAATATTGTGAAACAGTTCAATATTGTAGGCTCAAAGTGTCACACTCTAATCAGTTAATTAATCCAAAAGACCTGCAAAGGGGTCGTGAGCCTTTAAATGGTCTCTCAGTCTGGTTCAGTAGGAATCACAATCACAGGGAAGACTGCATGAAATTTATTTATTTATTCATTAGTTTCACCTGTTAAGTTGAATTACTGAAATAAATGAACTTTTGCACAATATTCTAGTTTTTCGAGTTTCACCTGTATTCTGCTTTTTGAATTTTGCCTACGCTAGCACCCACTTTTATCAGAACGGTGACTCAAATTCAAAATGATCACACTATGTCTGAACTCTGTAAACATTAGCCTGTCTTTTAAATCAGGCAAAGACTGTATACTTAAATTTTGCGACCACCCAATTTCACTGATGACTGTAAGCGAAAAACTAATTTGCAAAGTCCTTGTCAGAAGATTAGAAGAAATCCCTCCATCCACGATACATCCTGACCAAACAGGCTTTTATCAAGGGCAGGCACTTAGAAAACTCTAACTGAGGCGCACCAGGCAGGGCTGCCTGCTCTCACCCTGCTTTTTGTTATCTTTATTGAGCCACCAGCAGCAATCTGAAAAATGGAGATACTGATGGATTCAAAACAGGCCAGAAGATAAGCCTTTACACTAATGATTTATTACTTTTTCTCAGCAACTTACAAACTTCTTTTCACACTAATAGAAAAGTTCTCATCAATATCAGTCTCCATCAACTAGAGTGCATCACCAGGTTAGCTCTAAATTTTAATTTTCAGAACGCATTGCACTTCACTACAGTCAGATAACTTTAGATATTAAAGTACACATTTTAGATATAAATTTAGCATCGTGGCTCTCAGACTTATGGTCTGAGACTCTCAGAATTATGGTCTGCAGTGCCTGGTCTTATGTTCTCAGATACAAATGAATAATATTCTTTTACTATAACTGTTAAGAAATGATCTCACACATTGTAAATTTTATGCCTATATAACCCATGTGGGGAGTTCCTACCATTAAAATCATATCTGCGCCTTAAATCAGTCACAATTTATTATAACTGATCCTCAATAGACCCTCTATTGTTTGATTTGTTTGGTCATTTTCTATTGGAAAAACAAACCATCACAAATAAGTTTTTTGTTTTGAAAGATCTATGAAAGGCAAAAGAACGAGAACTATGAAAATGTCTTTTAGATGTTGATAAGAGCCTGTGGGAATTAAAAATTACTTTGTCTTCACTCACCCAATGTAAACTAATACTATACTAATACTTGTGATGGAATAATAAAGATAAATGCCCAACACATTTGATCAAAGATATACATTTTATGTTATTCCAATAACTTATTTTAAAATATGAAATCAGGGACAGTAATTTTGCTGAACATTTTACTGAATTGAAGTCCATTATACAGTCAAGATTTCATCCCACCTGAGAGAATGTTGTGTTGTCTCACACTTGAGAAAGCACAACAGAATTTCCAGGAAACAATTTAAAAATAGCAGCTGACCTGATGGTGGCCCAAAGGCACAAAAACAGACAGTCTTTAAAGGGATCCAAATTAAAATCAGGTAATTTCCCTAACAAATATCAAAGCAGAAATTAGCTGCATTAAGATTCTGTTCATCACCATTTTTTTTTTACATCTGCTATATTGTAGTGATTCTCTCCCAAAGCCATGTCCACATGCACGCAGTATTTCGGTAAAGAGTTGGCAAAAGTACAGACATTCTGTGCTTAAGTAGAAGTACAAATTCTACTTGAAAAAAAATACTCCAGTAAAAGTTGAAGTACTTATTCAACTTCTTTACTCAAGTAAAAAAGTACAGGCTCTGAGATGTACTCAAAGTAAGACAGTAAAAAGTAGCTCTTTTTGAGGATGTTTCTATTTTTGCGCAAAGCTAACTGAACCTTGTGCTATATTACCATAATGATAAAATAATATCAGTAGCTGGGAATACAAATAGTTGAACTTTTTTAAAATTCTAATTATACTCGGCTTGAATCTGACAAAAAAGAAAGAAAATGAAAATCTCTCTGTTTTCTGTTGCCTGCGCTGTAGACGGTGACTTTGCCTCTAAACAGGAACATGTGTACAGTCAGGGGTTAAAGTGGATTCAGCAGGTAGAGGAAACCTAAAATCGGTTGTAAGGGCTCAGTGTGGGGGGAAAATTACATAACTCACAATATTGGGAGCTCCAGTGGATTTTCTTAGTGTACAGGCTGTGATCAACTGATGTGCTGCTCTTTTTGGATTTACACAACTGAATTCAGCAAGATGTCAGCAGATGTCTCACGAGTTGTCCTGGCTGATATCCATCCTCTACATGCCATCTTTATATAAGACACTATGCAGTTGGTATGAAGGTGGTATTCAGTCAATGAATCTCAGCATCATCAGCTAAAAATCATATGAATCTCTGCTACACGTGATGTAACCTAACTCTCAACATGAAACCTCAGTCACCGTGCTGTAGTCAAACACTGTTCTTTGCTGTACTGTGATAGATTTAAAGTAAACTAACCTGTTTGTCCTGCACTCACCTGCAGAGGATTTTCATGCAGCCTTTAAATAGTACGCTTTAAATGAGCAGTCCTTACCTTTAAATCTAAACTCCTTTCTTCCTCTCCTGTCCTGTCTTTTTTATCTTTCTCTAAGTGACATTAGCACTCTTTCCTTTCTCCCCTTGTGAAATACAACAGCCCGACCTTTAGCTAGCAACACACACAAAATATACAGTTTGTATGTTTGCTGTTTGTTGAGCTGATGGAAGCACTGCATTTGAAATTACCAGCCACTTAAAAAAAGTCACTGCCTTTATGTTTGCTCCTCTTCAGTAGAGCTATCTACACTTTTAACCCCTGACTCTGGCATACTTCTTCATCTTTAGTCATATTGTTCTTTAAAGGCTTTTGATTGGCTAAAATTTCCATATGGTGTGATTCCTTTGTCATGCCCTTGACAGCACGAGATATAATTTTTTGCGTTTTCCTGTGGAAAACAATAATCTCATGCTCCAAATCATGAAAATAACACAGAATAGACATCGATGCAAATAAATACAGTCACAGAGGTCAAATGGGACTCAAATAACAGTCACGGATTTAAAACCAAATTCCCATTGATAACAGATAGTGTAAAACTCTAGTAAAAAACTACAGTAAAACAACATAAATAATGACAAAGACAAAATAAACAACTGCAGAAAAAAGCAAACACGAAGAGCTCATTTCAAAAACATTAATGGCTTGACAAACTGCTAAAACACACCAAATGCAAATACAAACCAGTTCTACACCAGTAAGTACCAGTTCCAGTACAGACAAGCCTGTGCTTGCCAAAGTAAAGTAGCAATGCAAATCCTATTCAAAGCAAAACTAGCAGACACAGGGTGGCTATCAAAAGGTTTCACTGTGAAGCAAGATTTATAAAAAAAAAACAAGTTCTCAGTGTCACAAAGGTGACTGGCTTTTTTACAGGTGAGAAGCAGGTTACGTGTTTGCTGTCACTATGACAAAAACTTATCTCAGGGCATCAAAAACCAGTTATTATTAGGGTAGCTACATCAAGCTTTTATACAGTCTGTAGTTCATCATGGTATTGCACGTAAGTTAAAAGACTTCATCCCTGATGAAGTAAAACTCTAGGGACTGTGACAGTGTTAATGTTCTGAGTTTTTTTTATTTTTTTTTATTAAGTTCAGAAAGTTGAAGAGTCCACAAAGAGTCCAGAGTGCTGCGTAAGGCTGTCAGTATATTTAAAAGGATAAAAGATCGAGCTGGTGGGTAACAGACGTCTCCGAAAACGATGGAGCACTTTTGCAAATACGTGATGTCTTGATAAATCGAGCAGATATTTGAAGTTTACACGGCTACATTCTCACCTGAAAATATCTTAAAAGTTTATTTTGTGACCCAAAAGAGTAATAAGAGTAATATTAAAATGAAGTAGCTGCCGCCATTGTTGGAAACCTGAAATTGGCTGGGCTGCGCTATGAATTCTGGGATAAGTTGGGCCACGAAGGATACACCCAACCCATCCTTCAAATTTGGGGAAATGAAGGACGCATTTGTCAGCCGCATTTGGAGCAGCCTTCGAATTGGGACAGCCTTCGTCACCTGGCTGTGACATAATCGGCCTTCAAATGCGGCCTCCAAAGGATGCGGCCTAGGTTTTGGGGCACAGCTCATCTCTGAATCGAGGAGGGGGCCTAAGGGTCCATCTTTCGCCGTCTTACAATGCTGTGATTGCAGTCATTCCCCAACTCTCTGTGAATGGTACTCAAGGCCATTGATCAATGATCAATGCTGGTTTTCCTCCTCAGGAAACTACCAAACTTACTCAGTTTGGTAGTCACACAAGTTCATTACACAGAACATTCTCTGACTTGTGTCTAAACTGATCATATCTCTGCTTTGTCTGACGCCCAGAAAGGAGACATCACAGTGACATCAGCATGACACATGAGACAAAGGTTTTCCAGCTCAAGATGTTTCTGCGCCACACCTGATAACATGTCTTTGGATTGCGTCATAATGTACATAACTTTCCTCCCTTTCCAGTAAAGCAGAGATATTGAATTGAGACTTGCAAAAGCGTAGGTGTCAGATGTGGGATTGTCAAGTGATTCATTTAGTTAGACTTTAGATAGCTCACGGAAAGACACATGACAGGCATGGAATAAAATATAAAGAGAGGAACACACAGGAGACACAGTGATGAGACACAGACAGGAAAACATGAACCAGAAATACGAATAAACTTAGAGGCAAAAAGAGCTAAACTCAAGACTAAACTGCAAAACTTAAACTTAAACATATCAAAAAATACAGCAAAGGAATCATATTATTATTACTAGTAGTAGTAGTAGTAGTAGTATTTTAGGGTCTACCTTACAATATAAAGCATTTTGAGGTGACTGTTTATGTGACTTGGCGCTGTATAGATAAAAATGAATAAACAGGGCCCTGATTATTCAAGATCTTCAATCAATCAATCAATAGCTTTCTTGTATGTAAGAAGAATAATTTTAAATTTGACTTTTGATTTAACAGGGAGCCAATTAAGGGAAGACAATTGGGGAGAAATGTGCTCTCAGATACTTACTCTGGAAATATGCCATCCAGTGTAAGTATCTGTTCAGACAGCAGATTTGTAAGATTTTTAGGCCCAGTACAATAACCTCAGTTTTATTTGAATTTAGAAGCAGGAAAAAAATGCATGCAGGGGTTTAGCTCTTTAAGACATTCCTGATACACACTAATTGGTGTATGTGGGTAGAGCGCCTCAGAAAACCACAAAGTCTGACATTGTTTTGGCAAAGTTACACATCGGTGCACTCTTCACTTTAGTCAGCTCCGATTCACGTACGCAGGTATCATTACTGAGATCCTACTGAATAAAGTCTGCATTTGACCTGGTCCTATAAAGAATGATTGTGAGGATGTTCACCTTCCATAAGAACATGCGTGAGCAGGGAAAGAAGGCCGTCATCACAGGAGCTTCATCACCACAATTCATGGAAACAGCTAAAGCTATTGCTTTTTACTGGGGTGTTTCTTTTGTTTTATGTTTACTGTTTAGATCTGCTAAAACACTGATTTAATGTAAAGGTTGGATATGGCATGCAAGAAGATTTTTCCCTTGGTGCATTGCAAGAGAGGATATTCAATGTGATGTGGAAGAAGCCATGTGACGCCATCATCAAGACAGCAGAGACTGAGTAGTCAGCAGTCGCTATTTCTTCTACTGTAATAGATTTTATTTTGATTTACATGTATTTGCTGTAATGTTTACAGCACTTCAGTTTTCAGCCACAGTTTAAATAAAAGGATTGGATAAATAAAATTTGCAGCAAAGAATTTCTGCTTCTGGATCAAATTCATTGCAAGAAGAAAAACTTGGCACAGCCTATGTAGAAAGATAAGCAATGGCGCTGGCATGAAGGCTGTGTAATGGGCTAAAATGACAAGCAATGGTGCACTGATTCGCACTGAGTGCTGTATTTTTTTTACTTTGTTGTCCACTGTGTAATGATTGATTGAAAGAGCTCATATGCTTGTTCACAAGTTTTGTTGTTTGATGGCAAAATGTGCTTTTGTTTCATATTTTAAATGTTTTCGCACGGTTCAAATCTTATTTTACTGACCTGCTGCTGAACGCATAAGCAAAGGATCACATCTAACTAAAAATATTGCTAACTTATGGAGACTTATTTTTTTCTTTGCTTTGTTTGTTAAATTTGCTAAAACACTGACTTTCACCTAATTAGACAATTTCCAGATTTCAAATTTAACCTTTTTTTCAAACCTTTGAAAACATTCTCACTCACTAAAAAAAACTTCAAACCGGTGTTGCATAATGGAAACGTTAAACCTGCTTTTACTTCTGGGCAATGAAGACCGTCCTGTCAACTGCGTCAAAGAATGATTGTGTCAAAAATAACATCAGTATGACACACCAGCATACCAAAAGCTTTCTAGTCTCATATTACATTTGATGACAGGGTATGCGTTTACTGGAAGAATATTTCTGTCTGTGCCATTCACCACACCTTTCGACATGCCTGTGCATTGTTTCCGAATCTTAGTTCTACTCCTCCCTCTACACATGTGCAATGCTTTTACTCTTTTGTAAAAATGTTGCACATGTATAGAGGGAGGAGTAGAACTGAGATTAAGAAACAAAAAGCAGATGCATGTGGAGAGATGTGGTTTTCAATATGTAGACATTTGCATAAAAACTTTATAGACATGTGATTCTGTTGGGTTAAGATCAGGACTCACGCACAAAACTGTCTCATCAATGTCTTTTTTTGACCTTATTTTATGCATTGGCGCACTGTCATGGTGGAACAGGAAGGGGCCATTTCACTGGAACTAATCCCTCCTCCACCAGACTTTACACTTGGCACAGTGCAGTCAACTACCATCCTTTGTGCAACTGGCCAACTGAGACTCGTCCATCGCATAGTCAGACTGAAGTGTAATTTGTGACTCTGGAGAACACGTCCGCACTGCGGTGGCATGCTTTACCATGCTCTGGACACTTTGCATTAGTTGGCGTTGCTGAGTTGCACCCCTAGACCTTTCGTTATTATATATCATTCACTGGATGAAACCTGCACACTCAACCAGTCCACACACAGTTACCATTTTGTTAAAACCTTAAACAGTTTTCCCTTCAGTTGTAAAATGCTGATGGCATATTGTCAACACCCTGCCCCTGACCATGAACTCTGATCTTGACCTCATGGTCAGAGGTCCAGCTTTCTGAACAAATGTAATTACAAGAAATAAAGAAAAATGTCACTGATGTGACGTAAGACTTTGTACATAAACGTATGTGTTCAGTTGTGTGTACACTTAGCTATCCTGTAGTGTAGAATAGAAAGTATAAAACAATCACCATAAAACTATTCCAATATATTGCTGTTGAAAAACCAATCCAATGATACTGATAGATTACACATATTTGTACAATAATTTGGCTTTTAGACTTAAAAACCATCACTAAAGATATTGTTTTAGGCCTACACTGTTCTAGCTTGATAGCGTAAATCTGATAGCTGTCACGGCTGTGTGCAGGCGGGCAGGAATAGGACCCAATATGCAGACTCACGGAGGCTGTGAACAGAAAAGCAGCTTTATTGCTGTAAACAAACTAACTTAAACTGAGAATAAACTAGGCAGGCAGAAACACACGGCTTGTTGAGGGTACGCCGCGACCTGGAACTGAGGGCGCCGACATAAATACACAGAAGGATAACGAGGGGCGTCAGAACACACGGGGAACACAGCTGATACAAATCACGAAGACGAGGGCAAAACAGGACACACTCACATGAGGCACAGAACTTCAAAGTAAAACAGGAAATACATGGTGACCGAACTCAGGGACATGAAACAGAACACAGAATAACAACAATAACACAAAACGCTGGGTCATCACAGTAGTATCACATCACAGTCACAGTGACATGCTAGTGGTATAGTAGAATGTTATCTAGAAGTTCTGTATGAAATCAAGATGCCCAAGGTTCTTAGCATGGTTTGTGTGTCTTCTGTTGTGTTTGAGTCTGCATTTTTGCAGCAAAACCTCAGAGGAGAGAACTTTGCTTTTTGTCTATGTTTTGTTTTCTTTTAGTTTATTAACTGACTTGCAACTTAACTTGCATCGTGGTCATTTTGGTGTCAAATTCAAATTCCTCGGCGCCCACATCAGTGAGGATCTCACCTGAACCCACAACACATGGCAGATCATCAAGAAGGCTCAGCAACGGCTGTTCTTTCGAAGGAAGCTGAGAAAATTTGGATTACCCTCCAAACTGCTCTTACTTTTACAGATGCACAGTGGAGAGCATCCCGACAAACTCCATCATCGTGTGGTAGCACCACTCAGGACAGGAAGGCTCTCCACCATGTCATTAAAACGGCACAATTCATCTGTGGGGTACCCTTCCCACCACTACAGGACATTTACAACTCCCGGGTCAGAAAAAGGAACACAAACATCATCAAGGACCGCACCCACCCACAGCACACACTGTTCACACTCCTGCCATCTGGCAGACGCTACAGGAGTGTGAAAGCAAGGACAACCAGACTAAAAAAAAAAGTTTATATCCACAGGCTACTGAATCACTGACTAATTGTTGTTCACTGACTATTGTTGAGTAACCTAACCTGTAAATTTGCAATCTTTGAACATTTATATACAATATAATACAACTTCATACAATATAAACATTTTAAATATTTGCACGTTCTGAATATCTCAGCAACTGTGACAGTGCTGCATAATTAGTTGCACTTTAAAATTTTAACTACACCCCACCCTTGTGTACATAGCACCCGCTTTACTTTTTTATGCTTGGAGTTAAGTTTATTCTTTAGTTAGTTTATTTAACTTGTGTGAAGGGAACTCGCAAAGTAAGAATTTCATTGCTCAGCCCATTTGTGTTTTGTGGTGTATATGACAATAAACGTCTTGGATCTTTAATCTTGACTTACCGTGCTAAATCACATCACATTTATGTTGCTACTTGTGTTACAAAGGTTTATCAGTTAACTTAAATATAAAAGAAAGTTTTCCACGATTAGGAAAGCTGCTTTCTTTCTGCGGTGCCCAAATGTGATAATACAAGTAATTACAAATACCAACCATGTAATTTCCCTGGTCTTTCCAGTTTGGGCTTGTTTTGTTTTGTTTTTTCTTGCTTTAGTACATTTACTCATTTCCGCATTTCAGTTGCAACCTGAACAATTGTCTTTCAACGTGTTATCATTCTGAGTCAGTCCTTGCCGTTACTTAATCCTATTGGCGTCATAAAACATAGAATTCAACAGGTCAAAATATGCAATCCTTGTAGGAGAAGAAAGCAACTCTGCTGTCCTTAGAGTAAGCTCTTATTCTAAGGTAGAAATGTTTCTTCTTTGTAGCAGAGTGGCCTCTGGCCTTGTCACTGGACTTTGGGGTAACACCTTTTTATAGAAGACCTTTAAGTTTTCAACATTCATTTGAATGAAAAAAAAAGAAGTCCAATATCAGCACAAAATAATGCTTTTATTCAACAACTTTAAAAAAGCTGAAGAATGGAGCCTTTTATACTTAAAGCTGAACATAAACAGACATCCAGAGTGGAAAGCAGTGCAGATAAATGCAAACATGGCTTCTCATGACACTCATCTTTGATCAAATGTCAGTGTAAGCTGTTTGTATCACATTTAACCTGACACTGAAATTTGTGTAATTTCTATACAAAACTTAACACAAGTATGAAAGAAAGTGTTTTCCATAATTTTTTTTGAACCATGAAACTGTTTAGCCTGTAACGCTGTTTTTTGTCAAACTTGAGTCTATCCATACAGTCAGACTAAGCAATGACAACGCACAGACCTCCGAGCTGTCGGTTGTTAAGCATAACATGGGAATGCTTTACCAACATTCAGAGATGAACTTACACACTTGCTTTACTTCTCTGGGATAGCCTACTCGAAGATGAAATGCCAGTTTGGCAGCACATAGCGAAGCTCCAAATGCTTTCAGTGTGAAGTAACTCCAGACCGCCGACAGGTGACAGACTGGCGACCTGTTCACCCTGTACCCTCTTGCCCTATGAAAGCTGGGATAGGCTCCAGCCTCCCCACTCCCCTGACAAGATAAGAGATATCAATAAGGAGTCCAGAAAGGTAAAGAAGTGCATCTAGAGTGCACAGTTGTAAGCCCCTGTCAAAAACTGGAGGGACTGAAAACTAAAACCCTGATGCTATTCAGCCCCTTTGATTTTCATGTGCTGACACCGTGTCATGGAGGGGTAGTGAAAAATAATAAACAATCTTGGTGTAACAGGTACATGTACACATTTACATGTTTCTGTAGTAGAAGCACCATGGCAGTTGCTTTGAAGTGTCTTTGGGCTGGTTTTCAGTTTTCTTTTGTGTTGCCAGTTTTATGTTCATACATAAAAACTAAAAGATTGTATGTTTTCTCGTGAAGGCAGGGATTTGTGTTGATGTGTGGGACTTCTGTGACAATCCGTAACTAATCGTAATTATGTGTGAATCCATTTCTGGTCTTTCCACAAAGCAACACATGAAATAATGTAACAAGTTGTGTAACAATTTACTTTATTCTGCAAATAATTAGCTAACATTATTTTCCTAAATCCAACTGCTCACAAACTCAGACGTTACACAAGTGTCTTGGATTTTTTTTGTGTGATTTATTTATTTATTTTTTAATATAAACCAGTTCTTCTCTGGATGAAACCTGCATGCTGAACAAGCCCTAACACAGTCCTTTTCAGTTTTGTTTTCATTCTTATGCCAAAATGTGCTGATGCATGACTGCCTAGTAGCAACTCCCTCATCATGCTGTTTTCGAACCATTAACCCTTTCACGCATAGTGGTCACTACAGTGGACAGCTATTCAAAGGCTGTTTTCTTGTATTTGTGTCAGTGTTGATGGTACACTTGCACATAAACCACTACATTAGACACTGATGTGTCACTCCATACCAAATTCATAAGTCAAAACATGTGTTGTCCACCTAAGTGGACGTGTAAAAAACTCCTTGAAAGGTACATGTTTAAAGAAATTAAGTTCAGAAATCTTATTTTCATGCCTAAAGATGAATAAAAATACTTAAGAAAAAAATCCTGTTTGAGGTTGTAGAAAGTAGGATAATTGTTGAAATATTTTGGTCACTCTTTCCAAAAAAGCTCTCGTCAGAGTGCAAACTGTAAATGTCAAATTTAGTAGCACAGCTAGAACACAGTGTTCTAGTTTGCCAAATGTGATAGCATGAGTAATTGTAGTACAAATGACAACCCTCGCATTTTTCTGGTCTTTCCTGTTTTTTTGTTCTCTCTCTTTTATTCATGTCCACATTCTCACGAAGACTCTGCTGACACCTGCCCCTTAACTACAACCTAAACAATTATCTTTCAGTTTGTGATCTTGAATCAATACGTGTCCTCATGCAAGAACATGTGTTTGCAGATAAACTCCATGCCAGCTACAGAGCTACCGTGGCAGGGCAATTTTAAGGAAACTGTACACTTGTAAATGTACCCACGGACATTAAGCCTTTTACATGATCTTCTAGGTTGCTTGGAGTATTCTGTTGGTGGCCTGTAGTGTGACGAAAATATTAGGTAATACATTATAACACAGCTGTAACTAAGTGTATTTTCAATGTCTTTTATGTTAAATTTACATTACAATTGTATTTACCAACAACTATTTAAAGGTAGATTCACTAGAAAGAGAGGTTGACAAGTCAGGTTTTCACAGGGAACAAAGAAATAACTCAGCAGGGCTTCACTATACCTACAGGTTGTCAAAGTACAACAGTGGTGTAACAGATCTGCAAACCAAGTACGATATATTCTTGGTCCATCAAATACAGCTGAACAGCACTTGAACCTGTGCTGTAATTGTTAACTTCTGCCACCTACAGTTTTCCATGAGCATTGCATGTGGGACAATGTAAATGTATTTAGGTCAAAGAATGTCATTTAGAATTTCAGTAACGCAAAAGCCTTTCTGGACTGGACAGCAGGGAGGCAGATGGGACATATGAGCAAACAAAATAAAGGATCGAACAGTGTAAGAGAGGGAGTATGGGTGATCGGGAATACAGGATTGCAACCATTAAGTTTGCTCATGTAAAGTCCAGCTGTAGCAGGTCTATTCTATTCTATTCTTAGCCTTTGGAAGTGAATATTTTTTGTCACTACGTTATAAATCTGCCAAGATTTTCATGATAACATGTTCAAATAGTGCAAGCTATGTTGAAAACAACTCATATAGCAATGTATTTAATATAGCAACAGGGAAAAGGAAACGGCCATACTATCATTATCAATACCAGTGAGTAGAATTGGACTGCTGATCGAACAGAAGCACAAATCTGCCATCTAGTGGCGAGCACAATGACACCGTGTGCTGAAAGTTCACCCGTCACTAGGTCCCTCATGTTTTGCATACAAGCCCACTGATTGTTTTTATTCTCTTGTACATGTACGAAATGCTGCAGCAGTGGTCTCAAGAACAATTGTTTATTCTGATTTTTCAACAGCAATGTCAATTTTTATGTG